>VYZW01002028.1:0-38728 GCA_013401315.1 Balaeniceps rex | reverse complement strand
ATATTCTTTACTGCTCAGTCCTGGAGCTAGCTGCTAGTCCTGAGTTAGTTGACATTGTTGGCTATTATCTAACACTGCAGAATTGGACAAATTGCTTTAAAAACAAACAAGCAAGCTAAGCAAAACAAACAAACAACCCACAGGAAAAAGGAGGAAGAGGTTTTTTCTAGAAAGGTTTTCTATTTAGGCCATTAATTACCTCCTAAAATAAATCTTAAAAAGTCACCTTCATGATGTGGTGTTTGCTATCCTTGACATTGGACATGCAAAAACAAGAGGTTAATTTGAAAATTTTTGTTTAGGATGCTGTGCACTTTGCACAGTATACTAGCTACACAGAATCTGATCTTATCATGTAGCAGAAAATGAAATGCATTAGCATTAAGCGAAGTACTTTGTTGATACTTATCTTATTGAAGAAGAGGACTTCGGACTGATGCCAGCATGTTTGATAATTAATTGTGGTGGTCAAAAAACATGATGCCGGCAAAGACTCTCAACTTGTATATAATGCTGGTGTGTTTTTATCCCCCACAGAGACAATGACTGGGTTGCTAGGAAACTTACTTGAGTTTAACAAAGAGTAATGTAGGCATCTCAACTATGGAAATGATGCATGAGCCAAAAGCTGTGTTACTTAAGGAGCTACTTACCCTAAAATGCCTTTATTTTTGGTTTACAATGGATGGACAGGTGCGCCTGTCTCTTCACAGAAATATTTTAATGTATTCTGATTTGTTAGAGTGTATAAATGTACCTTAATCTAACTCCAAAGTGCAACTTCCCTGAGACTTGATGGGATCATTTCACTACCAGAAACACACAAGTGTTCAAACTGTATCAGTGAAAGAACCAAGGGACCCTACCTGTCTTGCCTGAGTCTGTCTCTAACAAAATAATTCTGCAAATCTAACACCATGTAAGCAGAAAGGGGAAGGGGGAGAGAGTTATTCTTTGTTTTTGTCCTTTAAGAAAGAAAGCCTTAGTTCTGATTCTCTTTGCCTTAGCACTGAAGACTAGGCTCTCTTTGTCTGTTTGGTGCTGTCCCTTCATCTATGCAGCCTTTCCCCTACAGCTAAAGAAGAGGCAGCTTCAAAAAATGTTCTTGTGCCTTCCCCACTCTGAAACACAGTAATCCCCAAGATCATTCAGACAACTCCAGGGGCAGGAGCCTCACCTAGGTGATGGAGTCTCTTAAATGCTGCCCTCATGTCAGCACCACCCTTGCACAGAGTTTAGAAAAGGTTTCTATTCAAGGATGAACTTACATGAAGGCAGTGGAGACACTGATATATGTCTCTTCTTACTCTAGGGACATTTCCCACCGCGCCACAGCTTTACTCTGATTCATTCCTGTTATCCTCAACTTTAGGCAGACACAGTCAAGGTGATAATCTGACTTCGTAAATTTTTTGTAAAAAAATATATAGAAATACTCTGTGTCTTGGTTGAATGCTATTGGGTTTATCGTTTTTGAATTGTATTAAAATTTTCTGTGAGCTTTCTCTTCTCGGAGTAACCATGGCAGCATAATTACCTTACCTGCTATTTCCTTCTTTCCCCTGTTATCAATATTTTTTCTAGGGGGTCATAAGTATATATAAAAATAAAACCCTGCTTTAAAATAACTTTAGGATGCTTTGTTGACATTTCTGCCCTTCCAGTTTTATGATCACTGAGAGCAGATTTGCTTTTGGCAATGGGAGTATGACAGCTATCACTTGCACTGTGCAGGCCACTTTAGCATTGTTGAGATCATAGAAATAGCATCAAAAACTGATGTCTGATGCTCTTCAGTGGAACAATTTATTTCTATTTCTTGCTGTCAAAATAATAATGATATAAGTTTAAAATAACAAGTCAAAGAGAAAATGAAAACAGACCTTATGGGCTTCAGCCTATTTACCAGATTCCTCACAGTCAGCATCTGAAACCATAGACATACAGGATATTCAATATGGGTTCCAAGTGTGCTGGTGAATATAATTTTTTAGTTTTAAGTATCATTTCAGAGGGAAAATTATTTCTTTAAGCTTCAGTCAAAAGTACTCACTTTACTTATCAAACTGATTTTCCTGGAGACTTTGGAAATGCCTCTGTGGAACTCAAATCACAAGCTTCTTTCTGGTTTTTTGGGTATGTGCTGGCATTAAACATAAGTTTTGGTCAGGAATATAGAAGAAATATTTATATAGCCAACAAGATTAATCTGAAACAGAGTGGTAGGGGAGAAGTATCCCAGTCCTCAGGCATCCCAGAAGAGGTAAATATAAGATTTAGAGAGACTGTAATCTATATAAAAAAAACTTTCAGAAATTAAAACTATGAAAGCAATGAGAACAGCATTTTTATTATTATGAAAGCAATTGCAGAACTGAGATTTGATTAAGAAGATGAATGTAGCTATCCTGAGCGTAAGAGAAGAATCTGGAAAGATGAGAGAAGGGAGATTTGTGAAATATTGGGAGATAAAATCTGGTAAAATCAGAAAGGTCCTCTGAAAGGTAAGCAGTTTATATCACACCATCTGTCTGTATATAACATAGGCTATGCTATTATTCAGATTTTATGGTGTAGGAACCACAGAATCATTTCGTTGGAAAAGACCTTTAAGATCATCGAGTCCAACCGCACCTGTCCACTACTAAAGCATGTCCCTAAGCACCTCGTCTACCCGTCTTTTAAATACCTCCAGGGATGGGGACTCCACCACTTCCCTGGGCAGCCTGTTCCAATATTTGACAACCCTCTCCATGAAGAAGTTTTTCCTAATATCTAATCTAAACCTCCCCTGGCACAACTTGAGGCCATTGCCTCTTGTCCTATCACTTGCTACTTGGGAGAAGAGACCGACACCCACCTCGCTACAACCTCCTTTCAGGTAGTTGTAGAGAGCGATAAGGTCTGCCCTCAGCCTCCTCTTCTCCAGGCTAAACAACCCCAGTTCCCTCAGCCTCTCCTCATAAGACTTGTTCTCTAGACCCTTCACCAGCTTCGTTGCCCTTCTCTGGACACGCTCCAGCACCTCAATGACCTTCTTGTAGTGAGCGGCCCAAAACTGAACACAGTACTCGAGGTGTGGCCTCACCAGTACTGAGTACAGGGGAAGGATGACTTCCCTGGTCCTACTGGTCACACTATTCCTGATACAAGCCAGGATGTTGTTGGCCTTCTTGGCCACCTGGGCACACTGCTGGCTCATATTCAGTTGGCTGTCGACCAACACCCCCAGATCCTTCTCTGCCAAGCAGCTTTCCAGCCACTCATCCCCAAGCCTGTAGCGTTGCATGGAGTTGTTGTGGCCCAAGTGCAGGACCCGGCACTTGGCCTTGTTGAACCTCATACAATTGGTCACAGCCCATTGGTCCAGCCTGTCCAGGTCCTTCTGTAGAGCCTTCCTACCCTGTAACTGTTCTAAATGTAAAAGCAATAATCAATATTGTAAATGTGATTATTGTTCACTGATTATCATAAAAATGTATTTGTGAATTTGTCCAATTCTGCATGACTGAGTTTGAAAGAAGGAGAAAGGATCAAGGGATTCTTGTTTTGAAGAGACCTGAACTAAGAAACGCTGGTCCTTCGTGAGACTGAAAGAATTTCTGTTGAAATAAAAAGCCCAGAAAATTGGTTTCTTCAGATTCTTCAAGATGAAATGTGCCACTGACTGAAATTTTGTCTAGTGATGAGCAGAAAATTGACGAGTCTGATGATCCTGCAAAAGAGACATTTTTATTTCATTATCTTCATTGAAACATAGTCACAATGTTAATTGATGTTTGTTCTCCAGAGCTTTCAGCAACATTTTAACATCTGCTGTATTCAGGAGTAGTTTTTATTCATTTCCGGCATCCAAAACACTGCAGAGATCAATATGTGCTGTATGACATAAAAACAACTGAAAGGCAAAAGCTTCAACTTGATCAAAAAGTTAAAGTTTCCTTTTGTATTAATAAAATAGCCTTCAACTGAACAAAATCAGCATTAAAAATAGTAAATGGAAGGCTTACATTCACAGATTTGCTAACAAATTTGGCAAGCAGAAAAGATATAGGTAGTGATAAAGGAAAAGGAAAAGAACTAAGGCTTAGGTCTTGTGAAGGCTGTGACCATCTAAAACACATATTGAGCAACAGAAGTACAAACTATGACTTAAAAAAAAAGATTATTCAGGTTCATCTGACTACGAAGGCATCATCAGACACATCGCTGACTTAAAAATTCTTTAGTGCCCGGTGACCCTGCACATGTCCAGAACTGCCGTCATTTGAGGATCCTCTTTCCCACCTCAAATCTATGATTTGCATGCCTGTACTCTCCAAAAGGCCTAATCTCTAACCTAATATAAACTGAATTTTTGTGGCAGTCTAGTGGCTAGATTTATTGTATAGGAAGCAGGTCATCTGGATTCAGTTCTTTCCTTCCTGTAACAGCATTCAAAACCAAAAAAAAGTCTCCCAACTCCTAGAGAGATGGGAGTAAAAATCTCTCCACCATTTTGAAGCAAAGAGTCTGAGTGAAGAGCTAAAGAGAGGGAGTATATAGAGGAGGGAGAATGAGTCTACAGCCTTGTGATCAGCACCTTCATTTTATGAGAAAAATATACTAGTTCTGTTCTGTTTGCACATTTTGTGTTTCAAAGTCACTGGCTAAAATATTGAATAGCATCTCTTAGACAACACATCCAAACCCTCATCTATTCTCTCTTGATGAGCATCTTATTACTGTACTTCCTAAAGCCCTGTGGATCCAAATTCTTCCCTGCAGTGATACAACTTCAGAAAGATAGCATGAATGTATCTCTAGCCTGAATAACAAATAGTGTAACACCTGGTGCTTTTTTTGGAAATGCAAGTTTTAGGTTGGACTCCCTCTCACTTTCATGTTCAAGACCTGACAGAGGGGTTTGGGTACCAAATAGAAAGAAGTTACTTAACATAGGAGTGAATATAAAATTGATATAAGGTGGTTTTTATATAAGGCCTTTTTTATATGGTCTAACATTTCTTGTTAGTTTGGTCATTGCATGAGATTTTTATGTTACAGTTCTAGTATTTAGCCCAGTAAGTCCAAATTTCATTGGGGATCAACATGCTTAAAATTTAAATGCTCCAACACCCAACTTGTAGTCACCTAAGTTGTTCATTAGAGCTACCACTTCATAACTCAACAACTATAGTAATGCCAGATGGTTAATCAGGCATGCAGTCTGGTCTAAAAATCCATACTGTCATCCATACAGTTAACTGTTCTCACTACTAAAATACCCCATGCAGAACTCTGTGTGCAGGTTGCTAGCGATGCAGTTTGTAAACCCAGGGGTTGCAAAACAAGCTCAGTGCTAATTTGGTACTACCCCTCCATTAGCCACAAGTGCAGCCCAGTAGGAGAGACTTTCAGAGCAAAGATGTTGGTGCTGAGGACCTGACTTGCACACTATGGAAGGTTCAGGGTCAGATCCTGTGGATCTAATGCTTGCAGCAGTGGGAAGTCATTGGGAGGTTCCTAGAGTACATCTGGTTTATTTTGCCCAAAAGGGCTCCTGTGCAGGATTTCTGGGACTGCTCTGCAGTGTGAACTGAGGCACAGGAAGTGAGGTGATCTGCAGTCCTGCCCCAAACTGAACCATTAAATTAGTCTCACCCTTGTGATATGAAAAACCTGGAAAATTGGGGGATTTCAAATCAAAGTCTGAAAGGATTCTTGGATCTTGAGCCAGCTACATGAAACCATGTGGCCTTAGAAATACCTTGGAGTGTCTGGTTACCTCTGCAGGCCAGGCAGCTCTGACATGGGCCCGTGAGAGGAGCACCCATCTCTGAAGCAGCAGTTGCACACCAGGCAGCACAACCCAGGCTGGATCAGCACCCACATTAGAGAAATCCTACCATCCCCTTGGCAAGGCCTTTAGTTCAATATTAAGGCACCAGAACTTAGGCACCTTTTATACATAGGTGTCTCGTGTGCCGTGCTATGCAACTATCCTGTCAGTATTGTGAACGGACACACAATGCTGTGGAACACACAGTGGAGTTGGAGCAAGTCTTTTCATCCAAAAGTAGATACCCATCATCTGGTCATCTGAATCACTCCTTTGGCTCCATTGACTCTATCTCCATTGACTGCAGCAGAGCATTATAGGCCCAATATAATGGGACTGTAGATACCTATCACACAAGCAGACACCTATGTGAGACATGAAGTTAAGTGTCTTAATCTTGCACTGGATTTGTTTCTTGAAATCAGAACTTGTCCATGATGAAGTTACCAAAGAGCTTCATAAGCATCAGCAGAGTATTCTTGTTCAAATCATTCATATTAGGATTATTCAGATCAATATGAACCTTTATAAATGTTGAGCCTTTATGAAGGAGTAGATTTTGAAAGAGAATGTCAGTGTCTCAGAATAGACTCAAAAAGCTGGCTTCCCTTCACAGTGAAACTAGATTACTTAATGCTGTGTGTTATTTGCAGAAAGGTGAGTTTTTCATTTGCAACAGGAATTTATTTTTGTTTTTGGAATAAATATGCTTATGGAGTAAATGTTTTTTCAGTTCTACAGGATTTCAGTAAGACTGTAATTTTTAGAAATGATTGATTTTCAGGGAAATCTTGCAGCCAATGAAAAAGTCTCCCTCTGTTTGGCTGCCGTTATTCATTCCTCTCTTGCAGAAGAGCAGTAACTCATTTCTCCATGTGCTGAGGGACAGATTGTTCCTCTTCACATGCAACAGACACAGACAGTGCCTCACAGCTGAGGGGCTGGGGTCATTTTGCTATACTTAAATCGATTGTGTAAGCTTTACAGCTTTTGTTTTACTCCATCTGCTTCCTTTTACTTCCTTCTTCTACATTGCTCATCCTGGAAAGTGGAGGAAAAGATCTCCCTGCTTTACAGAGGCAAGAGTCCCTCTGTAAGAGACAAAGAAAAATTTTAGCACTATAGATGGGAAAGGGGGGAAAGGCTGGAAGATGGTAAGCAGGGACATCTGTGTTTTAAGAATGAGCTTAACTGTGGGAGAATTGAACTTCAACATGATGTTGTTGGAAGGCTAACTGCAGGATGAAGGTGTTTCTTAAAATATAGCTGATATGGGAGTGTAGCATTTAAAAGAAAAACTGTTTCAGAAACAAAAAAGGAAATGCTTTAGAGGAGATGAAAATGATAAAGAGGGTAAAATGATGAAAGTTTTTTGGAAAGGAGGTAGACGAGTCAAAATACAGATGGTGGTATCTGAATAGGAGAAAATCAAATTCGCAACACCCTTACATCTTTTTTGAGGAAAAATGCATCAGTAATTCCCTGGCAGTAACATTCATAAAGGGTGGGCCATATACTCATGGGACAGGGGAGAAAGAAGAGAACGTGGTTTTGTGTGTGTGTGTGCATGTGCCTGTATCTGAGATTTTTTTATATGGCTAAAAGTACCCTTTCTTTCTTCTGGAAGTTTGTCCTTTCTACCGGGGGGAGGGGGGGAATAAAGCTTTTTGTAATTAAAAGCCCTAAACCAGGAAATAACAAACTGTGAAGGATAAATTTTACCTGAACTACTACCTTAACACTTGAGAAAGGCTGAATGTCTTTCAAAAGCTTTGGTTGCCCTCAAGTCTTGATATAGTACTGTGGTCTGATACTCAGTAATCATTTGTAATTTTTGTGGAAAATCTGTATATGCTATAATGAGAAGCACTCATATCAGTCCCATCAGGATGTTTGCATTTTTAACACAAAGAATAATGTTGTAACTGAAAAGTGGACTCATTATTTTTTTCTCTGCTGTTTTTTATATATTATGCAAGCGATAACCTACAGCAGATCACTGCTGATATAACTGGAACAGTATTTAGAGAGAAAAGGCCTTCCCTGTTTTCTATTCCTGAAGATAGAGACTTTGATTTCTAACAAATTAAGAACTAGAGATATTTATTTGAGATAACTTTATGTTAAAATTGTTTTCAGAACTAATTTAAACTAAGTTTAGTATTGAGATTATAGCCAAGCAATTTGTTTTTTCTCATTAATTCATATAAATTTGTAGAAAACTGCAGTTTCATGGTCCAGAGATATTCAAAGAGTTGAGTCAAAATTAGCAAATGGTTTTCATCAAGAAAGGGGAAAACATCATTTTGTAGTAGCATTGTTTAGGTAATTGTTTTGACTTTCCTCTTTGAAAAAAAAGAGGTTTTTCCTTTAAGCAATTCTAGAGTACCTTTCAGAAGATCTAATCAACCTTTAAATATTAAACAAATGCTTTTGATTTAAATCATATTTAAAAGTATAATAATAATTAGGGTTTGATTGTTAATTCCATTTTTGGTGACAAAAATTGAAGAAATTACTTTTGTACAAGTTGAACCATATTTGCACACTGTGTTGATGTTTTTGTTTGGCCACTGATTGGAGAAGTACTTTTCAATTTAGTTTTGCAACTGAAATCCATGTATAAAATAGACCTCTTTATTTTTATTATTTCTGTGACCAAGTAATAGATAGAATAGTTTCACTGAAAAAATGTTTCTTTTTCAGAGTGCAATTACTTTAAGGTATCATTTTTGCACTTTGCATATACAATAGGAATGACTAATACCATTCCTTGTTTTCAAACACTTCATCTGTGTTTGACATGGAGAAAATGTCATTCATTACATGGCTGCTAACACAGTTTCTGTTCATTGACCCCAATTATACAAGCTATCACTGCTCAGGCTTAAGAAAGCACTTTGGCGCGCACTTGAATTCCATTAATGGGAGTTGTTGAATGGGGAAAGGCAGACACAGGCTTGAGTGCTTTGCTTAATAGGGGCTATCTTAGCCACTAGCCCTGCCAGCCTTAACATCTCGTGGTACAAGAGTAATCTCATCGATTCCAGCAGGGCAGCTCACACAGATGAAAGGTCAAAATTATGCACATATCTGAATATTGGAAGAATCAGAAGCTTAATGTCTGTCTGTGTAGTCAACTGCAGATAACTGCAACCTAGCCTCATCCACAATGCAAACTGGCCACATACATACCAGCTCAAATCCTATGGCTGTTGTGGTAAGTCTGGGAGGATACTGCTAGACTATTTCTTGAGCAGCCACTCTCTCTGCTACTTTGGGCCATCGTACACCATTGCACAACAGTGATGCACATCTTGGGTTTGGTTCTCGGATATAGGAGAGGGAGAAGCCCTGGCAACAGAACAGTCCATGCCTCTGCATCAAACACCTATATCCCAGTCACGGTCTATGAAGAAAATAGAGTGGCTAAAAACATCATTCACAATTGCACAGTTCATGTGAAGCTGTCGGAGGCAGGACATTGGAAACATTGCTCCAGCTCTCACTTTGGACAGCATTTCCCCAGTAAGGGATTCCTCATGAACCACCCACTGACATTAGTGGCCAAGGCCAGGTAGGTACTTTCTCATGAAAAGAAGAAATGATGATGGTGGCTGGGGGAAAACAAGGAAATTGAAATAATTGTATTAAACCAGTATTTTTTCTGCAATATACACACATTCCAGAGAAGAAAGGAAGTTAAGCGTAAACATCTATGGTTAAAAAAATGTTAATCATTACTTGTGTCTGCACAGAGCACAGAGTTTTCAGATGGGCAAAAAATCTGTAGGGAGTCAGTATCTATAATTCTGCACCAAATCATAAGCCAAATTTACAGTTTGTCATTCACTTCACTTTGCTTATTGCATGTTCTTATTGGTGAAGAGGCTTTTACTTTCACATGACAGTCCATTGAATTTAACACAAACATCTAACTCCTGACATTCTTGACAGACTCACCCATCCTTGTAGATGAGATTACACAAAACAGCCTTTCTCTCTGTTATGTTACCATGAAAGCAATGCACTGATGCTTCAGGTGCAGAACTTGTTGCTAAAAATATAACCTGCCAACAAGGAAACAAATGTATGAATTGCCTTTGGCCAGCCATCATATTTAATTGTTCTCCTAAACTGTATTACCTCCTAGGCACATACTGCAACACTCTGGTATCAGAACAGATAATACAGCATCATGATTTTTCAGGGGGAAGAAAGGGATTTTAATGAAAATGCCACGTTTAATAAGAAAACTCAATAATATTCAGTCTTGGTTGTTCCAGCTGAGATATTAATGTCTTGCACTTCTTTCTGGAATTCAATAACTGAGAGGGAAAAAGGTAGAGATGGAGAGTTAAAAAATACTTGGTTGTGCTAAGCATATGTTGGTGGAACTGATCTAACAGCACTTGCTCTTTAAAGATTTTTTGCACTATTTTTCAAGTTAGCTAGAAGGGAACTCCTTATCTGCCTAAAGGTTAAAAATGATAATGCAGTTTTACGGCGAGGCAGAAGCTGTATCACATGGAGTCCAAGAAAATTCTGAAACAATTTGGAGTGCGATGTCTCTGTACTACCACCAACTTGTACACAGGGACAATGACTGAAGCAACTGCTCTTCAAAGCCATGGACTGGAATTGGGGAAGACCTGGTAGTCAGATATTGAAACAAGCCGGTTTTGCATTCACCTGCTGTTTTCTGCTTTAAGATGCTCTGCTTGACCTAAAAAGCCCTGTATAGAGACCTGCTGACTAGGGACCTGTTCTGTGGAGTTAATGTAACAAAACATGAGCAGACCCATTCACTTTCACAAGACTGTCCTATGTATAAAACTGAGTGCTTTTAGACCCCAGGAGATGAAGTCCATTATTGTAACGTATAATTGTGATCAATAGAGATATTTCAATTAGAGGCTCAGGTGTGAACTAGGAGAGCCTCTGCTGAGGAGGTATTTGAGAGGAACGGACTTCTTTTCACTACTTACCCCTCACTCCACAATTCCTGAAGTAAGATTGCTGCATATGCAGCAAATCCCCATACATCAGAAGGAAACTGTGGGCAGCAGCTGAAAGGTATTTTGATAGAAATTTTAGCATGTAGGACTTCCCAAATTTCCTTGTTTTCCCACTGAAGTCATGCTATTTTCGGTGTCTGCATTTTTTTAAGTGACAGTTTCACAACACTTGGGAAGACCAATGTTTTGCTTATTCTTTTTTTTCCCCTTTTAATTCTCATTGTGGGATATATTTTAAATAAAGAAAAAAGAAATGTTGACTGAAACTGAATAAATCCTTTCATCTCAACACTTCTTTTCTTTTGGAGCAAGAGGCAAAATTTGCAACACTACTATTTTTCATATATCGTTTTGTTTACAAAAATGTGTCAGTTTAAAAAGAACAAGTCTGAACATTTTAGTGGCCAGTTTTATACTTTCAAAAGGAAAACCTCTATCTTTTTCTTTTGAAATATTTTTTCATATTATACCCTTCAATTCTAAAAGAAAAAATTAAACAAACAATATAAAAAGCCTGGATATTTTAAGTTATTTTATAATCCAAAGTAATGTGTTTCTTCTAACCTGGGCAAGAAAAAGCTTTTAAAAAACTACATAGTAGCAAATAAAAAAAAATTCTGTGGGAATGTAGGTTTCTAATTCAGGGCTAAACATTAAGCATCACAGTTTGTTCAAGCTGAAGAGTACAGAATTTAAGTAAATGCCCAATGGACCATGCTTCATTCATTTTAAAAAGTCAGTTGCTGGAAAAAGATATTTGGGTAATGATGATAGTCGTTATCTTTTACAAATAGTGTAATAATTAAAGCTTTTTCCCAGTTGAAGTAAAATCTGAGTTATATGTCTCTACACCAGAATTCAGGGTTTCAAATCCTGGTCTGCTGCTTCCATGGAAAATTTCTCTAGTAAGTGGGACACAGAAGATCTGGGAAAAAATGGGAAATCGGAAAACCAAAGCTGTGCCACAGTGCAGTGAAGTATACAAGATTTATGAGGCCAAAAAGAGAACACAAAAGCATCAAACTCCTTAGTCAAAAGGTTAGCTTACTCCCCTTGAGGGGGGAAGACCCATTTCAAGTCCTTGTCCCCAGGCAGTTTTATGTATTATTCACTAGAGAATTATTTCATGGAAAACAAAAATAAAGTATGTAAATCGCTGCAAGATAAATAAGGTACTTTGAATCAAAACCTGTTATTTTCAGTATTTTTTTTTTTTAAAGGAAGAGAGAATATTTGACTGTTCATTAAAATGGCATTGCAGGATAGCATGACATCGATGTTGATGTTGCATATACTGTATTTCAAAGATAGTTAGCCTTTGGATAAGCACACTTCAGGGTTTATCTAAAAGGTACATAAGTAGAAACAGTTTGAATGACCTGATCACAGAATAACTCAGTTTGGAAGGGAATTCTGGAGGTCACCTAGTCCACACCCCCAGCTCAAAGTAGGATCAGCTATAGCCAGTTGCCCAGGACAATGTCTAGATGGCTTTTGAATATCTCTAGGAATGGAGACTCCACAACCTCTCTGGGCAACCTGTGCCAGTGCTCGGTCACCCTCACAGTGAAAAAGTGTTTTTGTGATGTTCAGAGGGAACCTCCTGTGTTTCAGTTTGTGCCGATTGCCTCTGTTCCTGTCACTGGGCACCACTGAAAAGACCCTGGCTCTGTCCTCTTTGCACCTTCCCTTCAGGTATTTGTGCACACTGATAAGTTTCCCCTGAGCCTTCTCTTCCCTAGGCTGACCAGTCCCAGCTCTTTCAGCCTCTCCTTATATGACAGATGCTCTAATCCCTTCATTGTCTTAGTGGCAGTATGTCCATGTTTGCCTTGTACAGGGGAGTCCAGAACTGGACCCAGCACTCCAGGTGTGGCTCCACCAGTGTTGAGTAGATGGAAAGGATCATCTCCCTCAACCTGCCGGCAGCATTCTGCCTAATGCAGCCCGGGATACCATTGGCCTCCTTTGCCATGAGAGCACATTTATGGCAGCACCCCAGGTCCTTTTCTGCAAAGATGCCTTCCAGATCATCATTCTCCAGCCTGTACTTGTGCTTCGGGTTATTCTTCCCCAGGTGCAGGACTTTGCCTTTCCCCTTGTTGAACTTCCTCAGATTTCTATTCATCCCTTTTCTTAACCATATATACAAAATATAGTTATCCTTAAATCACAGCACTTAATCTTATATGATTTCAATTTTCCAAGTGTTTGAAGTAATAAGTCCTCAGGTATCAGTGAACCCTTGCTGCAAAGTAACAGCTGATGTTTATTTTCTTATTCATATCTCAGTTGTCTCAAAATAGAGCCACTGAAAAATTTTGAGCTTTTTAAGTACAGTATAGTGTTATGGATGTCTCCTGTTGGCTGATTTAGAAATCATATAAGCAGAGAATATCTGCTTCTTTTTTTGATTTAACTGTCTGTTGTATCAAATGCAATAAATAAATTGACTTGTCTGCAGCAGTGAAAATCAAGGATCAAACTGGAGTTCTTGTAACGATGACAAGCAGAGTAGTCATTGAAGCAGAAATGTTCCCCTGCCCCTATTGGATTGTATGTACCTAAGTAACACTGTCACCCTCCTTGAGATTTCATATTCTAGTGCAAGCAGTGATTTAGCTATGGTGGCTTAATCAACCCAATCTTGACATCAGTCTGGTTTTATGAGCTTCCATAAATATATTTCAAAAACAGATGTAAGATTCTTCATCTTGTTATTCCCATCCTCTAGGCCAGCATCCGAAGTGTATGCACAAGCATCTTGTTAATGTTGGACATGAACAGCATGCTTGAAATTTGGGTGAAGAAACACCAATTAAAAGAAAGAAAGAGGTTTGGAGGAAGAGGCAGGACATGAGTCTGTGTGTGCAGGGCTAGGATTCTTCCGGTAATTCTACCACTCTTGTAAATAGCTCTTATAAATAAAGAAACAATTCAGACATATAAAGCACAAGTCCTCTAATGTAATTAGGTAGTGCACAATGCATGAGACAAAGTAGAAGAGATCTGTCTACTAGCACTCACAGCAAGGAAGAGGGGGTGATTAATAGGAAAAGAAAGAAACATGTTGGAACAGAGCAGCAGGAAGCATGGAAAGACTCAGACTACCTGTAATCTTTATTTCCAGGAAAACAGAGCAACCTTGCATAAACAGGAACGTGGTGGTAACAAGAATTAAATCTGTGTTTGTAGCTGGTTTGGGGGATGAGGGTATAAAAATGAGAATATGAAGATAAAGTTCATTACTACCCCTTTTAAAGGACAGATTAGGAAGTCAGTGAGACTGTGTGGCTTTCTAAATATCAGATGGCTGGCAAACACTTGATTACTGCCACAGAGGAGAGAATAGATTGTATATGACCTGTCTTTTAGGGAAAATTGATCTGCATCCGACATCAGGTGCCCAGTCTAAACGTAAAACACTCCAGACTCCCTCTGTAGTGAATAGAGAGAAACAAAACTCTCCAGAAGCAGTGCATCTCGTCCTAAAAAAAGTTCAAGATTATTTATCTCACATTTCTTATAGAAATCTTCAGTTAGTTCAGATTTAAATGTGAAACTAAAAGGTTGGTGAAACAGATTTCATCAATAAAAGCTAGAGTGATACCATTTTAAAAATTGTTTTGGTTTACTTTGGAACCAGAAATGGGTCTCAGAAAATTATTTATCCCTACAGCTGCCACAAGGCTGTACCTAGGAAACTTCTAACATGTTCATTAAATCTGTTTGTTAGTTTTTCAAGCACCACCACAGCCCTAGCTAATTTCTCCCAATTTTCATTACCTTTAACATGAAAAGACTGTTATCATGGAAAAGATATTCTTTAAGGATTATTGAATATATATAATCCACTGTGCTGCAAGAATATTTCAGGAATTAAAGGCAATATATTTGCCCCTTCTTATCTGCCTCCCTAGGCACCTGCTTGTGGCCATTAGCAGAGAACACAAGGCAGGACGCATTTTTGGCCTAACCCATTACAGCCATTCCATCTATCTAATGTTGCTCCTTAGTTTTCTCTTCTTAGGAAGGCTACACGGCACCAGTCACTTTGGAAGAATACAAAGTTAGCTTTCAAGAGGTACCAGAGTCAAGAACAGTTGTGAGATTTGTAACACCAATTTTCCAGGAAGGACTATTTCAAAGAAACAAATTTAACCACACTGAAGTGACTCCAAAACAAGGGTGACTGAGCTACCCAGGCTAAAAGTTAAAAGGTGACAATCCCTGCTGGAGAACAAGAGCTCCTTGCTAAGCTTCAAGAGCTCAAGCAGCAGGACAGAAACGCTAAGTGTTTAGGCATGCAACATCCAGTACAGACATCGTTAAGATCAGCATGATTAGAAGGAAAATATTCACTCCCTATCCAGCGGTGGAAAGATGGTGAGAAATAACACTAGCCATCCCTTCAAGGCTTCTTGCATTTGGATTATCCCGGCAAGGCCTGTGTGAGTCCAGCATCAACAGCTGTGCTCCTTTTCAGGCAGTGTCAAAGTTGCTCAGGTATGGCCAGGCTTTTAGAGCACAGTACAGTTTGTTCAGAATAAAAGAATAGAGGAAATAGATCACAGAGCAATAAGTAGCTTACACTCATGCCTTGCTTCCCTAACACTGCCTATTGCACCTGTAGAAACTAATTCTCTTTAGTTTGGGATTTTTTTGTTCTGGTTTGATGTCCCCTATCCTACCAAGGCAATATGTATTATGTTAATCTCTATCAGAGTTATAGATAAACTATAGGAAGAGGTAACACCCATGTACTGTAACACTCATGTATAGAAACACATATAACACTTGTAGCACACCAATGCAATAGTTTTTGAATATTTCGTGTACCCATAGCAGCTGTTATATGTCAATAGAATATTCATTATTACATGCTTCCAAAACATCTCATCTGTTACAGAAGGTGGCATCCATTTTACTGCTGCATTTTGCAACTATGCGATTAGATCAGTAAATAATTTGATTCCAGCAGATTTGTGGAGGCAGCTGCAATGTAACCCCTGTCACACTGAAAAACAGAAGTATTATACTGAAGGACTATGACCAAGTGCTAGCGTTTTAGAAAAAGAAAACATTCTGAGGCCAGTAATTTCATAAGAAATTCCAGAGAAAGAAAAGGTTTATAAATGTTTGCAAACATCAGTGGCACAAAGTGCTAGGGAGCTGGACAGAGAAATCCATATATTTAATTTCAATACAGCACCAGAATATTCTCCAACTGAAAGAGAAGAATTATAAGGGGCTTGTACAGCTTGCTAATAGATAGCAAAGGCATAGTGCTAGGATATAACCAATAAGATAGTAAGAAAAATGTGAAGTAGATCCTGAAGTGCTACACATGAGATGACAGTATACAGCACTTTAGTGTTTTTGATGAAGCTCAGAAGGAAGAAAATGGCAAATCTGTAAAGAAAAGGCAACATTGGCCATGCTGAAACTTGCACAACCTTCTAGGAAACAGTGAGAAACTCACATGAAGTGAGGTTCTGCACTGCACCTAAATGATTTCTCCAAACATGTAGAAGATGTCATCGTGAGTCCAGTGATCATGTTCTCACCTGCCAGGCCATCCAGGAAAAAGTCTTTTCTGTATGTGAACAAACAAGGTTAGCTGGGTAGGTAGGGTGCTCCAAGGGGGAGGAGAATGCCCTATAAACACAGATGAAGGGATATTGGAAAAGCTCAACAAAGTTTGTTAGGAATGACAAAAAGGGCAAAACACTTTCTCATGCCAAAGAGAATTGTACAATGTCCATCAGAGGAATCAAAGACAGTACAAAGAAGCTGTTAAGACAATGTCAGGCTAAGCAGGCACCCTTTCATAGCAAAGATGCTGAGAATCTGAGACAGAGAAATCCTCTTTTGTTCAGTCACACTTCAGACAAACCAAGTGAAAAGCATCAGGCTGAGCCTTAAGGCCTTCTGCTTATGTGACAACACCACACCGTAAGGATGAAAAAAGGGAAAACTGTCCTAGAGTGGGAGCAGTTCCTCCTCAATGGCAATAACACAGCAGACAAGAAAAGGCTTATTATTTTGATCAGCATAGCTGAAGAATGATCTTGATTATTGAAGGAAAAAACGTTGAGAGTGACAATCATTTTGTTAAATTAGCTGTATACTTGTATATCTGGTCCCAGCAAGTTAGTTAAGAAATTTCAGAGCTGAGCACATTTTCAGGAGTGAAGAGAAGCAGAGGGTAGGAAAAAGGGTTGAAGGAGGTGCCTGGAAAACAGTCTACATGTTGTAAACAACTGTAATGGTAGGCAATTAGAGTATCCCTGTAAACAGGTTTTGTTGTATGAAACTTGTAATTTGGTCTTACACATTCTTGTACAATGCAAGCAACAGACATCAAGACAAAGCCAAATACCTTCAAAAGATGAGACCTGAAAACATTCAGATGTTCTGTCAACCCCTTGCTTTCCCATAGACAAGCTGTGCCTGTCCAAACTGTCATCTGGTACAGGCTGGATGAGGGATTAGCAAGAGCAGGGCTGCTCTGGTATGGGGGGATGAGCTGAGGGGATGCGGGTGACCACAATACAGGCAGCACCCTCAGGGACCTGGGTGCAGTCCCACAGCTCCAAGCAGGGTCCACATGGTGGCAGTGACAAGGCTTGTTGACAGTCTTAGACGAGAAGAGGTAATGGGTCAGGTCCTGGGTCTATCCAGGTGAACAACAGGACGCGGCTGGAGTCAGGGCTGGTAACAAGGCTATCCAGTTCATAATCCAGCAAGCCCAAGGCTTAGATGTGGGCTGCCCTGCTCCTGGTGTGGATTCAGTCTCTTGCAACTTAAGGTATTTTGCAACAGGACTATGTTCATTACTCCAGAAATGTTTAATTCAATGCTAGCAGTGCTCTGTTTTCTAAATGTACAGGACCACACACTTAGGATTCAAACTAGTGGCAGATGGTCCTACCATGCTTTACTGAATGTTTTGAACTGATGAGGATACATTATTTAGAAAAATGTAGTCAATAATTTATTCACAAGTCATATGGTATTAAAAGACCAATGTTGCAATAGCGCACCAGAAAGCTTTGCTTTCCCTGGGTTAAAGTAGGAGAAAAGTGTGTTTTATTAATATTTAAGAACTGTTTTATAACTGGCCAGACCATGTTCTTATTGATAAAATGTAACAATATCAATCATATGGGGTAAGAGTCCTCAATGTATTCTATAGTTTGTAAAGTTTTCAGTTCTGTGAGATTTTAATACAACAGAGTGACCTTACATCCTTTGAAAACTGTGAAAAAGCACAGACTTTATAGTTTTGCATAGTTTTATGGTTGGTACAGATTAGTGAAGTGAAAATCAGAGAGGTTCCACTTCATAAATGCATTTATTTGTATAGGCAGAAAAAACAGCCAAAGAGACCTCTTGGGGGTATGTGGAGCTTATGTTGAGCCAGTGGAAGCCCTTGACTTTCCCAGAAGGGGGAAGGATTGTGGCATGGGGTGGTACAGTTACCACTCCAGGAACAAGTGAATGTGAAACTGAGTATTATGTAAAGATGGATGCAAGGATTTGCCTCTATAAAGCTCCACATTTATCACATAAAAAGTTATTTCTCTCTTCTTGTATAGCCACCTGCAAGTGGCCCTTTACATTTGACTATAAAAACATTCAGTCTCAAAATAAGCATTTTTCTCATGCTGCATACTGGAGCAGCCTGCTTCCTTACCACAGTTTACACAGAAGCTGATAATATCTTAATAAGTTTTGTCTTTCTTGTTTCTAAAGCGCACTCTGAATTGTACATGAAGGTTGGATTAAACACCTTGTTGGAAATTAAAAGCGCCTAGCAGCAATTTCTTACTTTGGACGCAAGATTCGCTGTCTGGACTAAATTCTTTCCAATAGGAATTACCATTGATTGTATAAATTACTCTGGATGAAGCATACTTGCAGATACTAATAATAACAATAAGTTTCACTAATGCCCCTTAGCATCGAATCCCCAAAAGCACCCCAGTGGGACTGAAACAAAGGAATACAAAATTAGCTGAAGCACCAAGCTGGTCACTTGTTAAAGAATCATTTGCTTTCTTATCTGACTGAGCCCAACCTGCCCTACTTTCACCACTAGACATGTTTGCTCTCTTTCTCTTACCTCCCCTCCCAGCTGAAATAAGAATTATACTTATGCGCTTAGAAGCTGAAACCACCATGTGCTGCAGCACTAGGGAAAACATCTATGATGTTAAAATATTTATACAGCTGGATTCAGTGAGATGCAGCATCTCCTTTTAAGTTAACAAGCTTCTGTCAACTGCTAGGTAGAAAAAAAAAAAAAAAGACACCTTCAGAGCCACCCCCGACCCCGATAATTTTTGTGGTAATCTTATGAACCATGTAATCCACAACATCATTTAAAACACTGTGCAGTGTCACATCCCAAATACAGACCAGAATATGCAGGTAAGTGCATGTAGGATACACATATACTATTCTTAAATCTCTGTGCTTAGAAAGATTTTGCTTTAGTTCTAACTCTGGGACGAGAAAACATTTCCAAGAGAACAGGAAAATAATTTGGTCATTGTCAAGGTGAAACCAAAGTCACTCATTTGTTTCTCTGTATATACATTCTAGCTGGTAAGATCAGAGAAAGCATTTTCCTCATAGTAGCAGTCAGAGCTGGATTGCTTTTATGTGTCTTAGATAAAGCTATTATGCCAGGAGTAAATTAAAGGTTAATATACAGTATTTATTCCAGTCAGCCATATCATCATTTTTGCACTAATTTAGAAAACAGAAAAAATTCTATGTGCACGACCACAGGACCTTGCTGCCGCACAATATTGTTGGCATATTTCAGCATACACAGACTGGCTACTCACATAGGAAACCTAGAAAACATGAGCAGTGGAGGCTGGCAAGCCACGGGGTGAATCAAACCCCCTTATGGTGTGTGCCTGTCTGTCAGACAGGTGCATATACATATATCTCATGGTTTGGGAAACTTGATTTTCTGTGTGAACAGCTGGGAGGAGACTACCTTTCCGGACACACCCTAGACAAGCCACTGTCCTGCTCTGGTCCTACAGCAGGCAGCATTCATGGCCCCTTCCCTTTCTTCCCTCCCTAATGCAGAGTCTGAACATCACAGTCTGTGCCTGACCACTCCTGCAAGCTCCTGGAAACACCTCATCCCCCAAGGCAGTTTCCTAACAACTTCTCAAGATTAGCTTTTCATTTTTAATGCTGTTTTGTAGTTCTGGCAATGGGGGCTGGACAGTGTTAGTGCCCAGTGCTGCCCATGAATTTGTTTGCAGGAAAGTTCACCTATTCCACAGAAGGGACGATACAGAAAGCCAAGGGCAAGTATTTGAGCAAGCTTTCTTTTCTTTGGTTTTGGACAATACTTCGTATTTTAGATGCTGAAAGGTTGTACTAATTTTGACTTTGGGATTTAGATATGAGCTCACAAAAACATAATTATGTTAGCCCCTCCCTGAAGTTAATAAAGCAACTACGTCTATTTTTTACAATTGAAAGGATAACAAATAGGCAGACGCTCAAGAAAATGATGCTCCTGACAGTTTTACTGCAAACAGTGGTATGACAAAAATGTCAGTTTTATTTAAAAGCCATAAGGGGTCATTTGTGGGGTCAGTGCCCTGGAGCAGACCTGCCAGTTCCATGTCTAATTTGGACACGAGTTGGGATCTGATTAGGACTGAAACTAAATTATAAGCAAACAAATAAAATTCCCAGCAACTGAAAAAATAGGTTTTGGCTAGCTCGACTGATAAATAATGACAGGGTCAAGTCAGCTTTATGGATTAATCTGGATTGCTTGGTAAAGCAGGCTCATTTGAAAAATGCAAACAATACCAAATCCAAGGTCATGCATCTGGGAAAAAAAAGATGTAGGTTATTCCTGTGGGAATATCTTGGATTGTGTTGATGCTGGAAAGAATTTGGAGGCATGAGAGATTAAGCAAAGTCTCAGTTAGACAGTGTACCTCTGATGATAAACATGACCTATGGATGTAGAGTATTGCATTTGTAAACGGCTGTTAGTCTCCTGACTGCAGTTTTGCTGTCGACATTTTTAAAAGGACAACGAACAACAAGAGAGGAGTGGGAAAAGAGTGATTCATAAAACATAGCAAGAAATATAGGAAACTCAATCTATTCAGTTTGTTCACAGAAAAAAAAAAACAGTCTGGATAATGACCGGAGAATTTCTAGCAGGTATTTTTTTTAATCTAGGAGAAAACAAAGTTGCAGTAAAAACTAATGATTGAAAATTCTAGGTAGATAAATTCAAAGTGCTTACTTATAAAACAGAAGTAATTACCCTTCACTAAAGAACTGGAGGAGCCCTCATCACTCAAGGTAGTTAAGCCAAGATTGTATACTATTTTGAATTCTATACAAAACACCACTGGACATTATCTTTGTACTTGGTGAAACTGTCTGAAATTCTCTGTCCTGTTCTACAGAAAATGAAATACCACATTAACACTCCCCTCTTAAAAACTACATTTCTGGTAAACTTGAGCTTTTTCTCCAAGGACTCAACACTGCAACTTCCTGAAATCCTGGTGGCATTCAACATCTCCTACTTCCCCTTATATTCTGTGGGCTAGTGAATAAAATAGTAACCAAATTCCACTGGAGAAGTCTTGATTGTACGCACATTTATAGGGAGATTTTTCTATGGATGTGTATGACAAATTAGGATATATAGTTGTTTTTAAATCTTACCTAAACCCCTGAATCATTTTCACTCTGCATACCGAGGTCTGGTCTGCAGCTATCTGCATTCAGACAGGAAATAATTACATTTACATATGCAAACGAAATCATCTCCAGTAACGTAGGTCTTGGAAGCAAGGTCATTGTATTAAACTGATTATTTTTATCAAACTATCCTTGGGGGGGGGGCGGAGGGGGGAAGAGAGAGAGAGAACAGACTTATCTGGGCTTCCATAGCCCTTCAATCAGAGCTATATTTAGAAGCAGGGATCATAAAGTTTGAGTGCGTTTTAGGTGGTTGGTTGTGGAGTCTGATTCTAATTGCTTCTACTGTCTTTGAGGATGCTTTTCATGAAGTGAGGCATCACTCATCACAAGCAATAGTGCCACATTATGTCTTTCAACAGCAGAGTCAGCAGGGTGAATTACCCACAGCCCACAGTAAATAAAACGTTGTCTTTTTTAGACAACTATATTGACAAAAAAACTGAATTTGAGGCAAGAATTTGGATCTTAAAAGGGTTTTTTGCCAGATTTTACCATGACTTCAGGACCTGCAAGAAAAAGAACAAAAGAAACTCAGTTTTAAAATACTCCACGGATTAGCAAGATTTGCTTATTTATTTTTATTAAAAAAAAATAAACAGGCTTGCTTTGATATTCTTGAGCACAGAGACCCTTGTCTTTGCATCCTTAACTAAGACATTGAGCACAGCAGTGGTCTCAGGCATGTGACATTTTAACTTGTGTTCATTTGATAAAAGTATCAGACTTCAAAAATGTATTTCTTCAGAAATGTTAGCAAATGATTTAATGTTAATGAAGTGTTACAGTTTTCATGTTATCTTTATAAAGTTATAACATCCTGTCATGCTGTCCTTTATGCATTAGAATTTCAGAACTGAAAGCCACCCATACATTAAGCAGTCTGGCTCACAGCAAGGTGTTCAACTTGACATTTTGAAGAGCATGGATATTTCTATCCCCTGTTCTTTCAGCTTAATGCATGATAATTATGCATTTTAAAGCATTTTTACTCTAATTTATTGCTCTCCTTCCAAGCAGTATTGCTCTTGAGTCTCATAGAGCGTATATTTCATGACAAGTATAATTAATATTTTTTTCAAAGCAAGTCCGTTGTGTATACTCTGTTGCATCCAGTGTTATTTCTCAGAGTTTAATATAAGTGAATCTTTTTTTTAAAAAAAAAAAACTCCTCAAGCTCTTGTTTATCTTTTGCCCTATACAGACAATAGGAACAGAAATATCTGTGCTTCTGTGAAAATTAGTATCATACATAGTGTACATTTTTCAAATGCACTGTGTACTATAAGATATTCACACTATGTGCTTATGAACAATGCAAGCCTGGGCTTCCTGTGTAACTTAGGCTGTGAAAAATTCTGATTATCTCCATTCTTGACTATATAGGGGCTCTGTCTCCCTAATTTTAGGAACCTGAGTTAGTCTAAAATAGCCAGCAGAATTAAACTCCCACTCTATTTGAATTGGAGGTTCACAAAGTAACAAGATATTTGCCTGTGTTCTGTGACCATATCTGTTGATTTATTTCAGTCACACTCACAGTGATTTTATTCACAAACATTTGTCCAAGGAAGACTTTATTCATCAGAATAGTCAAGGAAAGGGAATGAATCATGAATAGTAGAAAGAATAGATTTATAGAGTATTCACAGCTAGTAGAAGGCATCATGGCCCTTTATTAAAGACTCTTTCTTGGCTTTATCACAAGAGGCATCAAAAACTGTGGATATTCATGTATAATTCATTAACAAACAAGGCATTTTTCCTGTTTATAATACACAGGTCATCCATTCTTAGAGCAGAAATAATGCCATCTGATTCTGGTGATTAATCAAAGTGCACAGAGTAAATAGGAAATAATCATACTGACCAGTTATGAATAAATTCTACAGGAGGTTAAAAACTGTGCATACAAACTACTACAAATAAACAAATACAAAGATTTAATTAACAGCTTGCTCAGGGATAATTTGCAGAATGACTGTATTCATCGAAAAAGTTGTTCTCCATAGTTAGTAAAAGCAATAAATGTTCACTTTTTAACGTTCTGTTGCAGTGCTTGGACAAGCAAAATATGTTCATATACTCAGCCCTCCATGAAGTTGGGAAAGTTTTGGTTTATATTGATAGTTAAAAAGGGCGGTTGGGTAGTTCCACTATTTAGGACATAATCTTAGACGTCGAAAAACAATGTGCGAAGTGCAGAACCCAAAAAGGATGGAATATAAATGAGCAAATACAAAACAAGTTGTTGCATGGACAGAGTAACTCATAAGACCTGATTTCCTATAATTTTGCTATCTTTACAGTCATTATTCCTGTGGCTGCCCTCTGCCCAGCCAGCTTATTTTTCCACAATACTCTCCTTTTCCCCTTCAATGGCCTCCACAAATAACCTTCAGGTCTTCCCCAAATCATCCATACCCCCACTTCTCACCTGTGATAATACCTCAGTTTGCCAACAAAAAACCAAACAAAAGCACTTAATAATGCTTAGCACCCTGTCACCCTGTTTGCTACTGTCCTGGTTTCAGCTGGGTTAGAGTTACTTTTCTTCCTAGTAGCTGGCATAGTGCTGTGTTTTGCATTTAGCATGAGAAGAATGCTGATAACACACTGATGTTTTAGTTGTTGCGAAGTAGTGCTTGGGCTAGCCAAGGACTTTCTTTTTCAGCTTCCCATGCTCTGCCAGGTGCACAAGAAGTTGGGAGGGGGCACAGCCCAAGATAGTTGATCCAAATTGACCAAAGGGCTACTCCATACCATATGACGTCATGCTCAGTATATAAACCCAGGGGAGTTGGCCAGGGGGCAGCGATCGCTGCTCGGGGACTGGCTGGGTGTCGGTCGGCGGGTGGTGAGCGGTTGCATCACTTGTTTTCTTTTCCCTGGGTTTTGTTTGTCTCTCTCGTTCTCCTTTTCATTATAATAATAATAATAATAATTATTATTATTATTATTATTATTATTATTACTACTACTACTATTACTATTACTATTACTATTATTATTATTATTATTATTTTATTTCAATTATTAAACTGTTCTTATCTCAACCCGTGGGTTTTCTTACTCTTGCCCTTCCGATTCTCTCCCCCATCCCACCGGGGAGGGGGAGGGTGAGCGAGCAGCTGCGTGGTGCTTAGTTGCCGACTGGGGCTAAACCACGACAGCTACCTACCTGGTTGGGCATGAAGTGCCAGCTGTGCTGAGTTGCAAGCTACGTTTTTGCTGGTTGCCTGGTCCAGGTACGTGTGCTGCCCGGTAAGCCACCAAGCCAGCCCACAGAACAAAATGGTAGGCACATTTTAAGCTTTCCTTCAGTGGATGTAATAATAGGTTGTCTCTCCTCTTCCCTGTTTCCTCTCCTCATGAAATTTGTACGATTGTAATATCTAGATGTCTCTGTCAGATTTGGTTAAAATCTGCCAGCAGGCTCAAAAATTACATAGGAGAAGGAAAGAAGGAGTTATACAGAAAGAGAGAAAAATAACAGACGGGCAGTAGGATGCTGGAAGCTTTTTTTTTCCCCTTAGAAAACTAATCTAAAGAAGTTCCTATAATAACAGTTAAGTACAGAGCTTTAAAAATTTATTTACTGGCTAATTAATACACAAGATATGGGATTTGGGACACACACAGTTTATGTGAAACACTAGCTGTAATTGAAAATAACAGTTTTCCAAAGACAGATGATGTTGTGTAGGATCTGTGGCAGGTCTCAGCAGGCAGGTGGTTAGTATGAAGTATGAAAAGCCTGCAGAAATGTTAGCAGTAGTCGACTAAGAAACTCTCATTTAATCTTCGGGCTGGTGGGAACTCAAAGTGGATGGCACATTTAGCTTTGGTGGTTTTTCACTGCTTGGCAGCCAGGAAGCCCAGGAGAGACATGAGCAGCCCTGGTTATTGAGGGCAAATGTGGACACAATAGATCTGTCAGGTTCTCCATCTCTGTGCTGAGGCATCCTTTGATGCAGTCAGTGAGGTGCCTGCCTGTCTCTCCATTATAAATGTTTGGGCATTTCCTGAAGGAAAAAAAACACCAAAATCAAAACCAAAAAAACCCCAATATATTCTATTACTGGAAGTGTAAGTAAACTTTTATGCTTCTTATAAGAAATAACCTTCTGACTGATGGAAATGCCTACCGGTGTTCACATATAGCATGCAGAGAGTTTTTCGCACCTGTGATAATACTTTCAAGTTTCTTACTGTTACGAGAATAAAAATACAAAAGAGAAAAAGCTCCTCTTCTGTTGCCCCCAAAATACCCAAGAACTCCGCCTTTTATGAATAATAAGTTAGCCAGATGGGTTTTTTTATTAATGACACTAGATGCTTTTTTATTAATGACACCTCTTCTTTGTGGAAGCATATTGCCTAGGAGTATCAGTCATCGACCAAGACCTGCTCTACCAAGTGCTGTACAAAAAGATAGTCCCATTCAAAAGTGCTCACTATTTAAAGTATAAGACAAAAAACACCCCCAAAAGCTAGGGAATGTAAGATAACATAAATGTTAGAGGTGGGTAGAGTTAGTTTTATTTAGAATACTTTAACTCTACAACTCTGTGCTTTCCTGTTTTTCCCATATTTCACTTTGGCGTGGGTTAGCTGGTTGCTTTTGTCTAGTTTCTCTAATATTTGTGGGTTTAAGACTGCAGTATTCCTGTATTTGTTTCCATTTGCTTTATAGATATGTATTTACAATCACACTCAATTTTAACAAAGAGTTGGGAGACGGAGGTTGTCCAAAAATGGTATTTCCTTGTGGTTTGTGACTTGTAATTCTTATCCACTCCCAGCCAAGGACCATTTTGTCCTCAGGCAGCAATCCTTAATATCTTCCATGCAAAAATACTGCACACTTGCAAGAGAACAGCATATCTAGGAATTAATTTCCTGCACACAGGGTTTAGTATAAACCCTCTTTACCTTCTCACACTGTGTCTTGAAAGTACAGAAGCCCATTAACTTCAGAGTGTGGTTCTGTTGCACCACCTGCCTCCTTTGCTCCTGCAAGGACTACAGTAAACACAGCACTAATAAAGGTAGTAGATTGCTTTTATCCACCCCAACTTTAGTTTTCCATACTTTGTGGCTTTTAAACTAGTTTCTCTCCAACAGACAAGTGTTAATAATTCTTTCTGTGTTCCAATTTTTCCACAGAGCTAGATGAGAGGAAGGATGCAGCATGGGTATCATACTGTATATTCCAGTGTTGGTTCCCAGTGCAGGCAGTTACATTTGCTGATAACAAAATGCATTTATCTTCAGTGGCATTTTAGATAGCTCCACAACCTGCTGCGTATTCTAATGAAACCTGTATCACTACCAATTAGACACCTGCAGAAGAAGTGGGCTATGCAAATGCCTTGCCCCCCAAATGCTATTTTCCCTCTCTCATTAAGCTTTCAAACTAAATTATATCACAGTTAATGGCTAAAGACTTTCCCCTCAAATTTCAGTGTTGCATGGAATTTAACCTAACATCTCCCACTGGTTTTAAGGAGTTGTGTGACTGCAAGTCTTTGAAAATGGATTTGCATTTCTTCTCACATGCCTAACCTAACCCTGCACCTGACCACCTCCCTTTCCTTGCACACATGCACAAACAGAAATGCACTCCCTCCTTCCCTCCATCCCTCCCTCCTCCCACCCTCCATCACTGTGACAAAGTATTCTGGTGGGCTTGGCAAACTGCAGATTATTGTTATACTTTTCATCTCTGGAGGTCATTGAGTTCAAATGTGACTAGGTGTAAGTCATCCTTGCTGTAAACAAATATTTGTTGGTTATATACACAAGGTAGAGAATAAATAACGGGTATCTCACTTATGAGGTTATATTTCCATCAAGGGTTTCCAATGATATCATAAACCATGAGAGAAAAGCAACCATGATTTATGAAGTTGCCACAAGTCCCAAGATAGAACTATACCTTCGTAATTCACACTTGCCAGTTTGTTTCATGTGCATCTCAGGACCTGTTCTAAGCCTTGCCTGGGACACCGTCCCCGTCTTGCTCTCACAAACGTTTCATTAACCTTTTATCTGCTCCTGGCTCCTGCTGTTGCTGCCCCATATTCCAATTTGTCTGGCTCCTGCTCTCGTTGCTTTCATCTCCTTCTCTGGGGTGCTCTCTGCTGAATGCCTTGGCAGGAGCTGTAAGCATTACCCCATATCTTTTAATTACACATGCAAGCATATTTCTGAAAGCAAGCTGTGCGTTCGTAAGTCAAAATTGGATTATGAGATGCTTAAACATTTTGTGTTCACCAGTGAGTATAAATACGTGATCATCTCTGAAAATGTGGACAGCACAGATTTGTTAGTAGGCTTTAGATTCCTCTTCTGCAATTTTGGCCATATCATTTTAAGCATGTCTTGAAGAAAAAGTGTCTCAAGAACAGCTAAACAGAAATTTAAAATCTGATTTACAAAGCTAGAAGGGTTGTGATCAAGTATTTTACTGAACCTTGATGTACTACCACTTAAACAAGATCCTCTTCACATGTCAGTAACTGCAACATGCCACAGAAAAGCCATCAGAGCTCTGCAGAAAGAAAATGTATGTCTTTCCAAGTTGGACTATACTAGCCACAAAAGTGAGGGTTACTTCATTTTTGTCTATCTGCAGTTATCATAAAGATTGAACATGCCTATGACTTACACTTTTTTATTGGACAATTTCAGTGAGACCAGTTGTAAGAATACCCTTGGTTTGTGTAAATGACAGTGCAAATTAATGTCATGCTATCTTCATGCACATTCTTGTATTCTAAAACCAGAAAGTGGAGGACAGGCTGAATCTGGTATTAGCTTCACTTCCTACATATAACTTTACATCTTATGTCATAGCCAAAGCTAGAATGAATTTAAAGCATTTTACCACACTTTAGCTGACCCTAAAACAAGTATGTTTTGCGTTAACCCAAGTGGGCAGCTCAGCCCCACCCAGCCGCTCGCTCACTCCCCCCCAGTGGGATGGGGGAGACAATCGGAATGGTAAAAGTGAGAAAACTCATGGGTTGAGATAAAGATAATTTAATAGGTAACGCAAAAGCTGCGCATGCAAGCAAAGCAAAATAAGCAAAATATTAAGAAAATTAACTCCATCCCAGCCAAACACAGTACAAACATGGATCTAAAATGTAAGTGGTATATCTCTCTCTCTCTCTCAGGATTACTTTTACATCAAGTTATGTAACTTGTTGACAGTATGTATTATACACGTATTTAATTATAAAACATATAATCTATTAAAACACAGGTCTCTAATGGTTTTTATTTTTCTAGAAAAGAGGAACAAATACTTTTTAGCTTTGCATTCAAGTTCTTATTTGAGTTTTTGTCTTTTTATTCTCACTATGGTATTGATAAAAAACTGTAGCTTTGAAAAATATGGGCAGAAGATTGGACAGAAGTATTACTCTGATAGAAACATCAGTGGTGTAGTCTTTCTAGCTATCTCAAAAACAGCAAGAAATTTGCACAGTAATGTTAACTACAAATATTGCCTTTAGCACAGTCCACTGTAGCTGGCTATAAAGTAAGCATTTACAATGTGAGCTTATCTTTATCACAGAGACCCTTGCTCAAGGGGCAAACTCTGTGAAAAGGGATGTCAAATGACTATGTAGTGAGCAAGGCTTGCGTTTATTCTCTGGATGTTTGGGGGTTTTTTTAATTTCTTTTTTTAGCTTGCAGTAACACCTGTCTAAGTGACAGAAAATGTTTGAGTTTGCTTTATTTGCTCACAAAACCTCAGAGAATAGAAGTGTGCGATTATTCTGGGTCTCAAGAAAATGAAAATTTTAGATACTGGAAGAAACCCTAGTGCTGGAATATTTTCCTGACAGTACACAAGATTTTCCTGAATCATTCCTGCTGTCTGCCACAGAATGAAATATTTTTATTGATTAAAATATGTTTCCATTGTTAATTCAGTGTTGAGGAAGATATATTCCTTTTAAGCTTGTTTTCTGTGTAGCCTGCATAAGAAGATGAGAGAAGTTTAGGACATTAGTCTGGGCGGACTGTTTTTTCTGTCACAGTCCTGGCCAAAAACCCAGGGCAGTGAATGGAAAGATTCCCTGGGTGAGTGTAAGGGAGTTCAGCACCCAGAACCCACTGAAACAAGTAAACTGTGCTGCTTCATAGCAACAGCTTCAGCTTCTTTCAGCTGTCAGTGTAGTGTGGCTCAAATTCCTAAAAACTGCAAAAAGTTGCAGTTTTAGCAGTTATCTCTGTAATATTTTTTGTTTTGCTTGAATTCCTGTTTCTGGAGTCAAGATTCACCAGGCAGATACTCTCCTATCATATGAATATCCTAATGAAGGATCTCAAAAAAACTAATTAAAAATGTTTTAATTACAACCCTCACATGTGTTAAGAAACGCTTGAAGATATGACACACCATACCCAAAAAGGTTCAGAAATCAACAAAGGGAAACAATTCTTTTTTTTAAAAAGTCCTAATGTTTTTAAACTTAGTCTCTGGATTCTGAGAGACAGGTTCAAGATTTTTATATATTTGAGGTTGAAAGCCAACCCAGATATATGGGGACAAAATTGGGTTGGACCCTTTCTCTCACAATTATTCTGTCTTTCTTAAGCCAATACGTGTTTCTTCCTGAGAATGTTTAGAGTGCATCGGTGGAAGGGGAGAGCAATATGAGAAAGGGATGGTCATCCTGCTGCAGGAACCTGTCAGCAAACAATTTTTTTTGGTTCCCTAATAAGTCTTTCCAACCTTCTCCCCAAAATCCTTAGTCATGCAGAGGTTAACAGTTCTGTCAGGGTCCTTTTGGGCTATCTATCTGGGGTACTATGACCTGCTAGCAACCATCAAAACACTAAGACTTCTCTAGTCATTGTAGAGAGATTGGCATCTTCAGAAGGTTATTCATTTCATCTGCCTTGGAAGCCTATCCATTACCCTTTGTAGGCCAGTTGGCTACAAAGGGATCTTAGACGACAAACTGAAATCTTTCCTTTGGATGACTAAAATTAGGTGGGCTACTCCCCAATCTTTGTTGGTATCATTGCATAGTGACTGCATATTAAGAAGCATTTGGTGCTGTTCCCGTACAGCCAATACTACTTTATCAATTTTTGGTTTGTTTTATGGAACACCTGAAGGATTGTTTTGACAATATATTATTGATCTGGAAGAATCACAATCAATAAGTATTATAGCTACTCAGTGACTAGATTATTAGAAAAATAAATTAGGAAATATCCTGCTTGCACATAACCATCATTTCACATGATGGGTAGAAAAAATTGTATACGTCATGCATATTGTTCATTTGCAAACACAGAGAGACCTTTTCTAACGTTATAAATTTCATTTATTGATCAGAGATCATGATAAAGTGGTTTCTTTCGGAGTGCTCTTTGTCTAAGCCCTCTCTTTTAAATTAAGAATCTATTTTACATTACCACAACCCAACATAAAAACTATGTGCCTGTATATGTACAAGCAAGTCACTTCTCTGTCTTCTGTTTCAACATAACTGACTTCGCAGTGCTTCCTATTAAGAAAAAAAAAATCTGTTTTCGTCTTTCTCCAGCTGATCTTTGTGTTCAGGTATAGCAAACATTCCTATTGTGGCTTATGCTGCAGGCGATTCTGACATTTGCATTTGTACATCATGTGCATTTTGAAATAAAGAAGTGACAGCTTAACTCCATGTTGAAAGCAGGCTTTTGTATTGGTATTGCTCTATAGTTTGTTGTTTTGCTTTTCTTTGCTTTGCTTTGTTTCCTCTGGAAGATCTCACAATCTGCTGTGAAGAATTTTTGTGTTAAAGAAGGAAAATAGAAGTATAAATCCCACAGAGTAGTTGGTGCAGAGCAAAATTGTCACAAAGCACCAGACACTGATAGAGATTCAAGCCCTTGAGTCCACAACAATGAAAATACACCAAGGTAGCCATAGATTCCCTATAGGGGAATTTGCCCTTTCTAAGCACACCTCACACGTTGTGTTGATCGAGGAATGACAAGGTCTGAAAATACAACTGCTCATCCTTAAACAAAGTATAAAGAGGTTATAATGGAGAAATACACAAAATTCAGTATACAGAAAGAGGTTTCCAAACTGTGACATGCACGGCTCTGGTCTCCCTTGTAAATAGCAATAATCAAAAGCATCTGGCTGCCTGTGTATATGCGTTTGCCTTACTTGGTACTAGGCAAATGCCAACTCACAGATAATCACATGCGAACAGCTGACAATTAAAAGTAAGTGGATAGAGGCAGAGAGATGAGGATGGGTTTGTGGAAAGTGGAGAAAGTATGGGGGCTGACACTGGTACAAAAGAGAGAGATCTTAGGGAAAAGGCTTTAAGGACAAAATAATCCATATGCTGTGATTTTCATGAGGTTATTTTTAATGCAAAACTCTCTAAAACTCAATATCTACAATGTAAAAGTTCGGAAGCCAAATCAATACAAATCATTGCTGCTCAGGTCTGTCTCAGATTCTCACTGAATCACAAGACGAGTTGAATACTGAACCTGAAGAGGGCATATGTTAAGTTAAGGCATAACTGCCTGTCGTGGTTCATATGTATGGAATATGTATGTCCATATGTATGGAATAGCCCTTTGGTTGATTTGGATCAACTATCTTGGGCCGTGCCCCCTCCCAACTTCTTGTGCACCTGGCAGAGCATGGGAAGCTGAAAAAGAAAGTCCTTGACTAGTCTAAGCATTACTTAGCAACAACTAAAACATCAGTGTGTTATCAGCATTCTTCTCATGCTAAATCCAAAACACAGCACTATGCTAGCTACTAGGAAGAAAAGTAACTCTAACTCAGCTGAAACCAGGACACTGCCTTAACATAGTTACAGGGAAATACCAGGGCAGAGAATTAATTAATAAATGACCACAAGGTTTAAGAGAAAAAGAGTTAAAAATATTAGGCTAATGAATTCCAAATCTTATGATAATGCAGCCTTAAGAGTAAAATTATGCATCTGTGGTACAGAAAGGTGTTGAGGACAAAACTGAGGTACAGGGAAGCACAGTGCCTGCCCTGTGTCAGCCCACATGGCTCAAGCCTTTCATCCTATGTCAAGGAGTACAGTGCTGGCAGTGTGTCCAGCATTGGCCAGTCCTTTCAGTAAGTGGAGCAGATGGACCACAAGTGCCATAATCTGCTGAGAGGAGACCCTTTTATTTCCATTCCCTCACAGTGGCTGCAGCTGACCCCTGAAATTACAAGTCCCACCAATTAAAAAGCATGACATCTCAAAATCTGATCTGGAAGTATTGTTTTCCTCCTTCCATATCTGGGAGTAGAAGAGCTTTGTCAGAGCCAGCATGCTCTTGACCTTCTTGAGTGAGTAAGACAAACCTTTAGCCTTCAAAGATGCAGTAGACTTTTAGTTCCCCTTTTCAGCTTGCTCATGTCTAGCCAGATGTGTGCACAGCCATCCTGCCATTTCCTGACCTCCTAGTAGGAAAACTGGGGAGAAAAGAGGAATTATTCTGCATCCAGCAGCAAATGTTCCCCAGTACACCTTTAATATATGCTCTCCCACTTTATAGCTTGTTGCTACTGTTATACTAATCACTTTTTGGTGACATGGGAGAAATTTTCTTCTCATTTCCAAATAAGCATGCATTTTTTTCTCTCAGCACCTGCTGACCTGATAGGCAGGTTCAGTTACACACCTTTTTTTTTCCTTCCAGTCAGAGAAGCATCACGTACCAGTGCCCGGAGAGAGTTTATGAAGCACTAGATTCATTATTGCCTTCAACAGACGTTTGCAGACACCCTTTGAAGTAACAGAGATGAGCTTGAGGCACTAAGAAAACCACACCTTTGCCGTGGTCTCAGTGATCATCCAAGGGTGAGCCAGGGGAGCTACATTATCAGAAGGCCTGAGGACAGCATTCATAAAGAGCAAGAGCAAGTCTACTGCAGTGGTTAAGTTACAGCCAAAGAGTGCTCATAACACCATGCTCACAAAAACTTCATGGTGTATATACACCACAAAAGGTTTTCTCTTTCTTTAGGTGGTTTTAATTGCATAAGTGCAGGATTTCCTATTTTTCTCCCCTTGTTAGCTTAAATCTTAATGTATTAATCTGTGGCAATAATACATAAATATACATATATATGCTATAAAATATACAATATGGCTTAGTACTGCCAAGCCTTAGCTTTTGATAGATGATTTTTGAGTCTTTTAACTTCAGAAATGTAACACTACATTAGTTCTACTTTTTGCATTTAAAAGATAAGACCTTGTTATGCAATATTTTGCTTGAAAATAATTGAATGTTTGGCTCTTTCAGTGGAATCAATGCTACTTCATAAATTTTTTTTAGGTTTGCTTATTATAATCACTCTTTTTGAATTAAAGTGAGTGTAGCACTCAGAAAATGTTCCATGTTTCTAATCTACAGAATAATGCAGGTAGTATCTACTCTCCAGTCTACAGATTTCCTCCTCCAGGTTTTATGAAGGTAAAGATTCTGGAGAACAGGGAAGTAATTCATTCTCTGTAGTGATCCAGTCCCTGGCCTTGCATCAAATGTTAAAAGCAACTTTCACAAAATATTTCTTCCTTCCTCTCTTCTCAGATAGATTCCATAAAATAATTCTGCGGGTACTGGTAGAAAACATCCATAAGGGACTAAAGAAAAAAAAAAACATCTTCTTTTCTGTGTTGTAACAAATGTAAGCAAGGAGTGAAGCAGCATAATAGGAAAACATAAGGACACTTTGAGATATGCTGTTCCGTACTGCAGAAAAGTATATGGCGTCCTCTTCTTAAATAGTACTTTGAGGTGTTCAACGAATGTGACTAAATGTCATGTTTGTGCACAGCTCAGGAAGTGAGAAACAGGTGAACCTGAGGACTTTTTTATGAAAATCTGTGTTTTAGGGTGTAACGATATAAATGGCAGATGCTAATGACTAGATGTATCAAATCACCACCTTCCCATCTCACCCTGACCAATATTCTTATCTTAAAAAAAAAAACAACAAACCTTCCAGAAGATAGCATCTGCCTCCTGGAGAATTTTGCTTCCTTTAGAAATAAGATTTGCAGATACTCTACATCAGCACAAAATGAATGGCTTCTCTGTTCCTGTGCATATTCATCTGTTTCCTCTCTACTCCCTGCAGGGGAGGAGAGGTCAGGAAGTGATTCCTGCTATCTACCTGCAGCCTCCTCTCTGGAACACCGCACCCTTACAAACAGAGTTTATCTTTCCTGTGTTGCTGTGAGATAAGAAAGTACTGTCTCTTGTTTAGGAACCGGCAAGTGTAAGGAGAACTGTTTGGGGTTTTTTTCCCCAGTTATTAATATACTTTTACCAAATCTTGGAAATCTGCACAGATCTTTTTCATCTTGGGCTAGTGCTCCTATTAGCCATGTCTGGACCCAAAATCCAGGTAACATCATGTTTGCTTGCTTAGTTCTTCTTACCTCCTTGTACTCTGGTAAAGGAGAATATACTCTGAGAAAATTTAAAACAATGGGAATACTCTTTTCTAATAACTGAGTATTACAGAGACCATCAAAGTGAGAGTCTGTATGCCGAGAGTGAACAGCATGTCAGATGTTGTACAAGACACTAAATAAAGACACATCCAAAATTGTATTGGATAAAGGTAGTTTTGTAAATGAAATACACTGCCAGAAGAATTAAACCAAGTCACCTTTTGTCTGATGACATGGGCTCCTTGGGAGTCCTGTGAAAATTTCTTTAAGTTTCCCCTAAAAGCAGATCTTGCCAATTGAATACATGGGTTACAGCTCTGCGATACTTATTTATAGCAGCAGAACTCGGTCTATAAACAAGCACTACACCCCATGTCATTTGTTATGTTATCTGTATTTTACTGTGATTAGGACTAACAGCCAGATCAGTCCTACTTCTTGTATTTACAAAGTAGCCTGATAGACAGTCGGTACGGCACTTTTCTGTAAGGGATAAGGACAAAATGTGCAAAGCAGGCTTCTCCCACCACCTTTTCTCTCTTTGAGCATTACTCCTTTTTTTTAATGTTGTTTTCAGCCAAAAAAGCACCACATGACCTTTGAAAAATGCCAGGAAAACATTATTTCCTCTGCGCTGCTCCAGTTTGCAGACATCAGGTACATCCTTACTCCAAGCCCCGTTCAGTGTAGCGGCTCCGAGACAGGTTGTGCTAAAGTGCCTCTCGCTGTGCTCTCCAGGATGCCACGCACCCCTCCTGACCTTCTCTGACTGCTAAATGTGGCTGTGGGAGTTTCGCTAATGAACAGCATTGCACCATCCATTTGTCTCCCACTGTTGCACCTCCTTAGGGTGAGGGAGGAGCAGCAAGCAAATGCCGGTCCAATACCTCAGTTCAACTGGCAAAGCAATACAGCTGCCGCTCCTGTGTTTTCTGCCCTTTTTTTTTCTTTCCAGAATGAGTCAGATGCATTCTTTTTCAGAAATATCCCCAAAGTGTAGAAATTTTAACTGCACGTAATAGAAATAAAATCATCAGAGTATATACGATAGGAATAAATAAAAGAAAATTTAACCAATTAAAAATTGTAGCTTTTCTGCACGCATGACTCTGTGTTCAGGTTCCTGTGTCTTTAGAATGTGAATTTCAAACTGGATAAAAAGTTATCTGTGAATAGTTACAAAAGTACAGGTTTCAGGTTTTTATAATACCACAAGTTTTGATAGCTGAATCTTTAAAAGAAAATCTCTTGGGCATAAATTGTGTGTCAGGGTTTTTACATTGCACTCATTCAGTCAAAAAAAAAAAAAAAAAGGAGATGTATTCCATTATTTTGATTGCATTTCCTTTTAAATTCCTTGGGACAAATACTCTCTTCTTCCTTCTCTGTATAGTTTCTAGTACATTTTTACACCACTATAATATAGCATTTGGCATTTTGAGGTGCCCTGTGCCAGAAATACACATTTTATCTTGCATTCTACGATAGAAGGAAAGATAATGATTTAGTATAATATGTAGACTAATGTACTCAATCTTTATCTGTACGAAGTAAGGTATTGTCATTCTGTAACTGTTTTAATTGGCCCTTAGGCAAGTGATGGAAAATAATTCTTTATCAGTGCTTTCAAAGGGAAAAAGCCTAATAGAGGCCTGGACTGGGTGCCCTGCCCGTTCTCATGAACAGCAAAGTGTTGCTGCACTCTCCATGGAGCAGCCTGGAGGGGGCTGGTGGCATGCACATGTTTACCTGTGTTGGTCAAACCATCCTCACTCAAAATAGATGTGATCGTCTGATATGAGGCCCAAATTAGTTTAGCCACACCTTGTGTGGCTACAGCAAATTATCAGGTTTGGGTTAGGGCAGTCTTGTTTTGAAACTCCTGCCTCTCCTACACACAGTTTCCTTGTTTACTGTCAGCGATGGCTGTGTTGGGTCCATGTTGTATTTACACAAAATGGCACCAGGCTCAGGTCGCCGAAGACCCACATTGATGTCAGCCCCGAAGTTACAACGGGCAAAGCACCCTCTCTTCTCCACTGGGCAGGGCATGTCCTGGGCTGGCCCTCTGCTGACATCCAGATCCTTCATCTAGCTTTCCCTCGCTTGGCTTTGCCCCGGGAACTGGGACGATCCCATTTCAGGGTGTAGTCGTGCCCTGGCAGTCCAGATGTTCCTCCCATATTCCCACAGCCTCTGAGAAAGAAAGAGCTGGGTTTGTGCCCTTCACAAAGCAGCATGACTCCTTATGCAGGACATCATGGTGCAAAGAGATGAGAAAGGGAGGGCAGAAATAAGAGTCTTCCTCGTCCCAGCCTTTTCAGGTCCCTTCTGGTCACGGGTGTACAGACAAAAGCAAAACAGCAGCTCTGCAGAGCAGTTTTCCCTGCTCTCCAGGGAAAAGTAGGAGGTTAACAGTAATGAGGAAGCAATTTTTTGCCTTTCTAGTAGAACCAGAGTCTCAGCTGGATTAGGTGGTATAGGAATATAGCTTTCCTTGCTTTCTGCAGGCATGTGTGGATAGTTTAAAATAATCAGAGCCATGACACTGGTAAAAGAAAATATAAAATGGAAAAAAAACACATGTTGTGGTTTAACCCCAGTTGGCAACTAAGCACCACACAGCTGCTCGCTCACTCTCCCCTGCCCGGGTAGGATGGGGGAGAGAATCAGGGGGAAAAAAAAAGTAAAACCCATGGGTTGAGATAAAGGCAGTTTAATAGGACAGCAGAGGAAGAGAGAATAATAATGATAATAATGATAATAATAATAATAATAATAATAATAATAATAAAAGAATATACAAAACAAGTGATGCACAATGCGATTGCTCACCACCCGCTGACTGATGCCCAGCCAGTCCCCGAGCAGCGATCGCTGCCCCCTGGCCAACTCCTCCCAGTTTATATACTGAGCATGACGTCATATGGTATGGAATAGCCCTTTGGTAAGTTTGGGTCAGCTGTCCTGGCTGTGCCCCCTCCCAGCTTCTTGTGCACCTTTTCATGGGAACACGAAAAGTCCTTGACTAGGGTAAGCACTACCTAGCAACAACTAAAACATCAGTGTGTTATCAACAATATTCTTATACTAAATCCAAACCACAGCACTGTGCCAGCTACTAGGAAGAAAATTAACTCTATCCCAGCTGAAACCAGGACACCACAGTACTAACAACAAATAAAAATCATGTCGTGGTTGTGCCGGATACAGTCAGAGACACAAAAGAGATGTTATTTATTTACACGTTCACAGAATCACAGAATCACAGAATCTTTTTGTTGGAAAAGACCTTTGAGATCATCAAGTCCAACTGTACCTGTCCACTACTAAATCATGTCCCTCAGCACCTCGTCTACCCGTCTTTTAAATACCTCCAGGGATGGGGNAACTCAATATCCTTCTTGTAGTGAGGGGCCCAAAACTGAACACAGTACTTGAGGTGCGGCCTCACCAGTGCCGAGTACGGGGGAAGGATGACTTCCCTGGTCCTACTGGTCACACTATTCCTGATACAAGCCAGGATGCTGTTGGCCTTCTTGGCCACCTTGGCACACCGCTGGCTCATATTCAGTCTGCTGTCAATCAACACCGCCAGATCCTTTTCCGCCAAGCAGCTTCCCAGCCACTCATCCCCAAGCCTG
>VYZW01002020.1:0-37765 GCA_013401315.1 Balaeniceps rex | reverse complement strand
GTAGAGGTTGTCAGCCCCCATCCCACCCCACCTGACTGACCTGCAAACTCATGACGTGAATGGCCACTCTCAGAGCTGACTTGGACACCTCCAACAGCGACTACCCACTCACTCTGTGCTGTGACCGTCTGTGCTCCCTCATGCACATTCTCTCTTTCACAACCTGGGCTGAAATAAAGGCATTGTAGGAGCAGTTTTCTTACTTAAGGAAGTTTTCTTTGAGTCATGAGTTTGTATCACCAGCCAGCAGCGTTGCAGGTGTTAGCAATACAGGGTATGCGTGCCTCCGGGAGGCAGGGACAGGCACATTTCAAACATGCAGAAAGTAAGCAATCAGCTTTTAGGGATTAGGAGTTTTCACTTCATTTGCTACATAATCACTCTACACTTCCATTTTGGTTTTATCACTCTCACACTATGTTCACACGTGCAAACACACGGTCCTACACACCGATGTCAGGCAGCCTGGGAGAAGTCTGTACCACTAAGTGAGTTGCAGTGCTCTGCCAATCCACTCCAAGTTTATTAGGACCGTGTTTCTTGCTTTGTTTTGGTTTGGTGGGGTTTTTTTGGTTTGTTTGTTTGTTTGTTTGTTTGTTTTTTCCTAAGAGCGGGGATATCAAATTCCAACCACATCGGCAGCTGTTTTGATGACTGTCACTCTCCTGAAGATCCTGCAAAGACAATTCTCTATGGAAAGCTTCAGAAAATACAGTAAGTCTAATAATTAGGGAAAATACTGTGAGTACAAAGAGGTGGCTGTGCACTCACTAGCATTATTGTTACTTTTCATCTATATAATTACTTTTCCTCTGTTTTCTATGTATTGAAACAGTGCATGCTCTCTTCTTGCAATGCACAGCAAAGGACGATACTTCAGCTTACTGAGAAGCACTACTTCAGCATTTCTTATAAAAAAATATCCTGTTTGCACACATGAATCTGCTGATTTGTCATTAAGTTAAATACCAAACAAGAGTTTAAGTATTTTTTTAAGAAACCACCTCGGCTACACTGGAACTATACAAAGTACTCTGAAGGGATATATAGCTATAGGTCAGATTGACAGATCAGTGTACATACCTGGAAAGACCACTAAAGAGCACCTTGATGCTCATCATTGTCTATTAACATGGAGGCTCATTAAAAACGTGGCATTCCAAAGGAAGAAATGTAAAATGGATCCACACAAATAAAATCACTGTGCTGCAACACCAATTTTCAGGAGAAAGGTACATTTTGTAAAGTGCCCCTCCAACCTGAGACACCCCAAGTTCAATCTGTGTGCCTGCCAGACAGTCCGCGACTCCTTCCTTTGTTTTTAAGAAGCACATTTACTTTGGACAGAGAGGGGGAAAAATAGCCCAAAAAGTTCCCACTGTTATGAAAAACAGAAACAATTGCTAGAGTTACAAGCTCTTCACGAACCGAGCCAGAAGATGAACAGCTCTTGGTCTCTACTTTCTTCCACGCAGCTAACCCGAATTTAAAAACACGACAATAACACAGTCATGGCCATAAAACGTGATGCTTACGGAAACTGTTATTTGCCAAACTGAACCTATGCAGCTGCAGCTATCATGTCATCAGCTTTCAAAACCCTTTACCCTCAGCGTATTTTGCTCACAACTGCCTGGGGTATATGCCCTTCATGAGCAAAGCACACAGAAAAGGATAAACGTGTCACCACAGACTTCAAAGCAAGCCACCCGATGAAGCTACTCAAATACAAATCAGCCTAATTATGCAGTTTGGTTTTAAAATGTTAATGCCGCTTCTCATTCCATAGTTTCATTCCTCTCAATCCAACTATGAAAACAGGCAAGGTCATGAAACTGGTCTGAAAATAAACAGTATTTGAGGCCTCTCAGTTTGTTGATGGATCTCCAGAGCCTGGTAAGTGGTCGGTAGCACCAGCTTTTTTGCCCACTGAATCAAAGCTGTTCTCTTTTCTTCAAACTTAGCTAAAGCACGAAAAAACTAAACCCCATGTCACTGTGAGCACCACATTCAGCACATGTTCTCCATCACACTTATCTCTACCCCACTACGTACGAGTCCTTACCCATTAACTAAGTTCTCTTGCATCTTCAGTGTCCTTTAGTATTTGATCAAACCAGATTTGAATTAAGGACCTGGATCCAACTACACCGTTTCGTAAAATAAGAACAAGGTAAGAATAATGTTGTTGACTTGAAGCTGTGTACCGAGCATCTGAGAGAGCCCAGCTAGAGCAGCTGTGACTCCCAGGACACCTTTTGCTGCCAGACGTCATAAATCTTAGGAGGAAAAAATTGATCTTTTCATTTCTCTGCTTTGAAGCAAGCTGAGAGCCCAGCCCAGGGGAAAGCCCAGTCACACAGACAAGTCGTTACCGGGTTCCCTACTTCTTACTCCAGAGATATCCCGAGACGGTGCAAGGAGTGGTGAGGAAGGGGCAGGTCTCCCCTCAGAAATCCTTCTCCCCCATGGCTGTGCAAGCTCAAAACCAACTGTAACTGCCCAAAATCTCCCTATCAGGAGCAGCCAAAAGGGTGCTGAATGCAGCTGTCACGGCTCCTTGGAGCAGAGCGAGGAGCAGACGGCTGTTTCTGCCTGACCTTCTCACGCAGTTAGTTTGGAGCTTTTTAAAACACCTTTGAAAACTTTCTACTCAAGCAGGCAGGCCAGCTATATTTATAACGTGGTTTTGACAACAGCAACACAGAGACTGAGCATTTTACACAGTTTGCTAGGGGAAAAAAAAAATCCTTGATAAAGGCGCTGCTTCATAAATAATGTCTGTCATGTTCACAGTCCCCATACACAATGCTGTCATCTATAGTGTGTGGGCAGGGAGCGTAGGAAATTTGTGAAAAACAAACAGTGAATCACCAATGATTTTGACAGCAGCTCTGCCCTACGTGGCATTTCACCAAGTCATCATTCAGAGCAACAACTTTTCTTCTCGGCTGGCACGACTTAGCGCTTCATCAGATTGCTCACAGAACAGGAGAAACCGCGGGCTGGAGTTCATGGCAAAGGCAAGGGAGATTATGTAAATANCCCGGATGCTTTGTGCTCCTCTAAATCAAGGTAAGCTGAACAGCCTCCCACCTGCCGGGGTACGAGAGCCTATACTCACAGCTCAGAAATGCACACAGCCCTTCCTGGCTCGACATCTTGGCCACCAGTGCCTGCCTGGTAGCAGCAAACACAGACATCAGATGTCCCTGATCTCGGAGCCTTATCCAAAGCCCAGGGAAATCAATGCACAGGCCTCAGCATTTTCAGTGCCTCTTCGATCAGACATCAAATCCTCAAATCATGCAGCTCCTCACCTCCATTTCCAGTCTCCTTCCATGCCGCTACCCAGGGCTGAGCAGTGCTAAGGACAGCCAGAGTGTTGCACACTAAGCATCATACCATGCAAGATTTCCAAGAGAAAAAAAACTGTCTTCGCTCCAGAGAGAGCTGAATAACCTTCTCAGAAAAGTACTGTCACTGATTGTGCTTACATCCCAACACAAACCCAGGGCACTGAAGTTAGATTTATCTGTCCCCGTCAAAATGCTGTAAGCCAGAGATCAGCATCCTGCTAGTCATCTCGTAATTATACTGCACATTCGTAGTTCTTGCAATCTTTCCTCAAAAATAAGTTTCTTCAGCCCATACATCCCTTGTGCCATTATTCTTTGAGTTTCCTCTAACGAGCAAAACTCTGCTATTTATACAACTGGAAATGGGGACATGCTCCTTCATGAACCCACTCACTCGAACCATGCAATGAAGGAACTGCCATTTCCAGGATCTCCACAGCAGCTGCCCTGCAAGCACAGAATCTAAAAATCACCAACCTTTTTTGGTGGCCTGCAGAAAGATAAAAGAGAGTGGCCGTGAAGAATCCAACTAGCCTGTCCTCCTTGTATTTATGAGCTCCAGACAAGGTTATGTTCCTTTACCTCAGATAAAAAATGTGAAACTATATTGGAACTGTTTGTTGGAACTATAGGTTCCAACTCCTATTTATTGGAACAACAGGTTGACAGCAAGGTTTTCCTGATCAGAAACTGAGGAGTCCAGCAACACTTCTTGAGTTCTGCTTTGAACCGAGGTTCTTCAGGTTATTCAGCAGCTAACAGTGTTCTTTGCAAAAAAAATCAGGGTCCTTGGGGTACACTGTCTACACCTAGATGATCTTATTTTTGTATCATTTCTATTAGCTACCAGTACATCTGAAAAATTGTTTTTCCCATTTCAAACTACTTTTTTCAGTAATTCACAGCTTTATATTTAAAAATATGCTATTCAGGATGGAATGTTATAACACAAAATGTTCACAGTTTATGGAGAGGTTATATAAAATATATCCTATCAGCAACAAAATGGAAGAAAATTAACAACTTCTGTTGTCTATTTTGTATTAATTTCTTCCCAGAGCAGTCAAAAATATTCATCTTTAAACTGAGCTTGGCCTAAATGCTCATTGAGAAACTGGTTAAGTGATTCTGATATTGTAACTTTGTCATTCACAAACAAGCAGTATGGGACTTTTAATTTGTTTCTTAATTATGCAAAATTCCAAGGACTTGACTCTCACTCCAGAGGGGTGCAGGATTAGGAGAACTGAATTAGCAGGCAGCTGAGAATTCCTCTGGCTGATCTCTTGTTACACCAATGACCAATGCTGGCCACAAAAGCCTCACGGGACAGTCAAAAATAGCTTCAGAGAAACAGAATTGACCTAAAATCTCATTTTTTCAGTGGAAAAAAATCAGGGTTTTGTCTTAAAAAATACTCAGGAAAGATATGTTTTCTGTGGAAAAAAAGGATGGCTTGGTCAAAAAGTTCAAAAAAGTTTGCAGCTAAGAAAGATATTTCCAGTCCAAAACGCTCTGGTGTGCCTCATGGGAGCTGCGATTCAAGCACCTTGCGTGCTTGGCTACCTCTCCTCTCGTGACGAGGGGTTCCTGTGATGGACTCCTTCCTTCACCTCCAGGGATGGCACTGCACCATGGAAGTCCCTTACGGCTCATTAAGAAGAACCTGGGGTACAAAAAACCCCTGCAGAACGGCTTCCAGGAGACACGGCAGAGCTATTTTGAATAAAAACACGTTCCATTTTTGTATTTCCACAGAAAGTAATTGAAAAATGCCGACTACTTCAGCCTTTCCTGGATTCCTTTTGAACTACACTGGGGAGCCCCAAAGACAGACTAGGCATCCACAGTCATGCAAGGTTATACTCATTAAGCTCAGGTGATACAGTTGACTCAAAAATAAAAATAAATAAGAGAAGTACAACAACAGTAGCAAGTTGCATATGCAAAAAAGGCACTTTAATTATATCTGAGCTGTCTGGTCCAGTAACCACAAAACACCCCGTCTGCTCCAGAGACTGTCTGCCTGTGCCTCACAAACTCTAAAAAGCAGACAGCAAATAAAAACCAATTAAATATATTTAACTTGGGTTTTTTATCTCATGATTTTAAGTGTTACCTATTAGCAGAAACTGGCAACTCCAAAAGAGATGACTTTGGAGTACTCTGACAAGTTCTACTAGGCTCTAATAAAAGCCCATACAGTGAGATAGATTAAGAGAGAACTTGCAGCAGCATCCCTGTTTCTAGAAAAGGAAAACCTCAGGAGCTGCAGAGACTTTGGTAAGCGGATGGAGAGTTGAAAGGCAATCCTGGAGGAACCAAAGCTGGGTTTGCTCAGACATGCTGCTGCTGTCATCTCTGAATAGCGGGGGAAGAGTATGCTCTATTTTTTCTCAAAGACTTTTGAAAGCAGTCAAACATACTCTGAGTCATTGCAATATCCTGAAAACCCCACTTTACAGCTTTGCTTTCATAAAAGCCATACAGCGGATTTTCCCTTTATTGAAGTTCTAAAATCCATGTGCGATGAGCAGCATTAGGTACAGCCCACACCTCACCAGTCGTTGAATCACAAGAGCAAACTCCCATCTTTGGGCATGTTCAGATTTCTCGGCAGCAGAAAGCAGAGCATACGCAGAACTACGGATTCAAATGATGTTTTGGAATATGATGCACTAGATTTTAAGAGTATTTGGTGAGAAGAGGGTGCAGCAAGGACCTCATGCAGCTCTCGGAGAGAGCAGCACGGCCAGGGAGAAACTCGCAGCAGCTCCCCACACGTGCAACCAAGGCTCCAAGTCCTGTTTCTGAAACTTAAAGCTTAAAGAGCACAGGCCCTGCTCCCAAAGCATTTGAAAAGACGTCTCCATCCGCAGTCTCCAAATGAAAGACGTAAACATAAACAAACTCAGAGGCAGACTGAAAACCTATTTTTAGATGAATGAACAGCAAGGAAAGCTTTCCAACGTCCTCTTCTTACCCCCCTCTCCTATTTCTTCGCTTCTCTTCCCCTCCCTTCTCCCCCATATGCTTTTGCTGGTGACTGCCAAATGCTCTCTGCTCCTATTTAAAATGCTTAATGGCAATCTAGCAGACGTCCCCGATCCAATTATTTTAATCTGTCTGTGTTAAGTGGCCACAGCAGCCGTTCACCTCCTCTTATCGACATTATTAATACTGTAAATAAAATATACATTAGTCAGCTGAAAGATCCACATAAACCTCTTTGAATTTTACTTTTCATTACCAATTGAGGAAAGTGCTTAGTGGAAAAAGAAGGAACCAAGAGTGTGGGTTTTAAGAGCCAGTATGAAGCTCTTGCTAAAAAAAGGCATGCAGACACAGGAAGCTAAAGAGCTTTCACTGCAATACCCTTGTGAAAATCAACAACTGCTTGCCCGGTTAGGTTTGCTGCTGGGTCTCACGCTATTGCCGTACGAAGAGGTCCCCATCCCACAGACACGTAGCAGCACAGCATATTGCTTTTGAACTTTTCTCAAACTCTACTATCATTGAAATATCACAGCATTTCAGCTTACTGTCAAAGATTTCTGGTAACATAGAGGTCTAGAGAGCAAATTAATTTTGAGGTTTACGGGATCTAAAGAGTTCTTATCTGCTTTATGCCCTTTAATGACCTAAAGGAGATTACTTGATACAGCTCATTAATAATCACAAAGTTTATTAATGGGAAACTCAAAGCCATAAGCCTGTATTTTGAAATAAGAGGGATTATACACTTAAGTATCATTGCAACGTGCTTCTAATGGGTGGTGGATGAATTTTAGTTGATCGCCTTAGACGTACTCTTTGTTCTCCAAATCCCCAGGGATCTCCTACAGGAGCTGCTGCACTGGGGGGGCCTACCATGTGCCCACCTCCTTTGGAAGTTACACTCACATGCTTTAATATAATTACGCATATGTTCTCACATAAGGGTCCAGCTCTTCAGAAAAGTCACCCCAGCAAAGCAGCAGGACTTTTTAAGCTTAGCTGCAGTACAAAAATTTCCATTAGCTGAAGTTGTGGCTATTTGTTCAGAACCAGAGGAGGACAGAAAAAAACCTGATATAAATAAAGCTCTTTAAGAGCCTTTACTCAGGTCTGAAGAATTCAACAGCTGCATCCCATTCAAAAAAATGGAACAGAATAAATATCCTCAGCTACAAGAACAACTTTGCAGGGGCCGAGTTGAAAACTGGGTACATTTCTAAAAGAAGACATTGATTTTAAAGGCATTTGTAACATACTCACATTTCACAGTATTTTTACAAGTTAACTTTGTGATATCTGGTATTTGCTTTAAAGCTTTCTCTCCAGGAGGTATGTGAAAGTATAGGTGGATCTCAGGATATGTATTTATGTAAGGAACACATAAGGAATACGTAAACCTTCAGTCCTTGCAGAGAGAAGCCTGCAGGTGCGCTCTCTGTGCTTTTGGAAAGTGAGAACCTGAGAAAAAGAACTCAAATACACTTTTTAATTCCATCTGATGATTTTGGAGCCATTTTCATCACTCTGCTTTTCTCAGGACCCAAGTCGTTCTTCCTCTGAAGCATGCAGCTAGAATTCCTGGCATTAGGAAAACCGTGGGCACCTCCCCAAGCTGCTCCTTCCCCAGGGTAACTGGGCTGCGGCAGGACAGAGCTGGCACATTTCCGCTGGTGGCAGATATCTAGGGTAACACTGTCCCAACTGCTCTCACCCCTGTCTGAACTTCTGTATTCGAGTCCCTAATTATCCACGCAATGCACATTGAAATTTGCCTTAGTAGTATTTTCTCCTAATACAGCTCTGGGTCATACAGAAACATTCAGTATCTTACAGGACTGACACAATTAATGAAATACATGACCCTGGCTGAATAAATTATATACATCTCTTGTATACAAGAGATGTTTTGGTAAAGATGGATACAAATACCCAATAATGCTTGCAGACAGAAACTGAAGGAATAATAAAGAATGAGGCATCTGTTAAATGTATAACTTTATGTTTATTATTCCATAGAAGGCTACTTCCCTTAAACTTCTCCATTCAAACCCTCCACTGAAAAAACATTAAACATGCTTTTCCTCTATGACTTCTCACACAGCACAGAATTAATGAAATAATATGTTACTGTTGTTATTACTTTCATTATTATTGCCCATACATCATTCACTACAGAATGAATTAGCTTATCCTTGAGGAACCCCTTAGACTTTGTGAAGTTTTACCTTTTCCATTTGACAGAGTAATTAAAGCCAACAACGGCAAAAGTGCCAAGTAATTACGGATGTTTCAAATGCTGACAGATGAGCTATGGAGTAGACCAGGCCTATAGTGGGACTGCTTTCAAAATACAGGCATCTCTAACTAGACATGCTAAGTACCACTTCCAACCAGTGGTGAGAAACAGGAACTTTTGGGGAAGCCATTCATTTCATTTGGTTTACAGAGATAAGAATAAAACTCCAGAAATGCCTTTTTCCCCACTTCCTCCCACCCAGGGAGGGAGTGTACAGTGGCCAGCTCAGAAGTGTATGTCTACACTGTGGCTAAATTGTAGACGTATAGCAAGATGAGATTAATTCCACCCTTAAATACCATTTTCCCTGGCTGCTGAGCACCAATACTTTCCTCTCAGCTCTAACCTTTGCTAGCAAGGCAGCAGGAACATGATGAGCACACTTATCAGCGGCCATCTCCACAGCTGCTTGATAAAACATGGGGTTTTTGTGGCAAATTTGCCAACAAATTTCCCAAGGCCGAGTGTTCGTTCAGCTGCAGCCCCTCCCACGGTCCCCTGAAACAAATGGCTCCTACCAAGCTCAGTTGGACCACCACCACCACCACTGCACCAACCCAGTCTTACAGAATCCAGACCGCGCCCCAGATGAAGCCGCAGCCCTTGCAACGTTCAGAAAATAGCTCAAGGTCATTCTTCATTTTATTAATTTCATGCCCAGCAGTGAAAATGTCAGCTGCAGAGGAACCTGCCTTTGCTGAGTTCATTGCCTGCTGTAATTCCCTGAAGTCCAATTGCCATTTATAGCGATGGGGCTGAGTGGAACGTCCCTGGGAAGAAGGAGATCACAGGCTGCATTCTTCAGCTGCTGCAAGAGTCTTTTCCCCTAGGAACTGGGCACACGCTGTGCTATTACGAAACAAACAACATTCAGTCACAATTTTTAATTATACTACTACTGGTTTTCAACTAATTTGGTGCCAGCCTCTACAAGAACAGTTTCCAGCACTACAAAAATTTACCCTGAAAATTGTCCCAAGGAGTTCTGTTACTGAGGACATGAACTCCCACAAAAATGAATGGCAGATATGCAGTAACTCCACTGAAAGTAGGATCATGCTTCCTCCCCGCCCCGCAGTACAGAGCATAAAATGCCAGATGAAGCAACAATATACTCATCATAAACACTGATGTGTTGAGCTTAGAGTGGCAATGCATTGTGGTGTTATGTAAATAACAGTAAGTATTAGAAACCAATATAAATTAACAATAGCTTAAACTTCCCTACCTTTTACTGTCTTCTCTCAAAAAAGCCCATCCATAACCCGAAACAGGAGAAGAGCCAGAGCTCTTTCAAGTCCATTAGGGACTTGGTTATTGCCAGTCTGTCCTACAGAGAAGGCATTCAGGCTACAGCAGACTACATAGAGAAGCATGCAATAGAGAAATGCAAGGAGCATTCATAGATTGCAATGATATAGTTAACACTGTCCTCCTCCCACATCTTTTCCAAAATGTTAAAACTGCCTTCTATCCGAAAGCAAACCAGAAGACAATAGTACAAATACCATCCACAGTTCACACTTCCAAGAGTACTCTGTTTAAAAGCAAATAAACTCCTAAGCTGCTCTTTCCAAAACAAGCTCAGCTTCTTCTACTAGTCAATAATTACAGAAGTATTTTCTCAAGTTTATTGACGGTGGGAAAGAGAAGTACACTTACAGCATTATTTTCTTGCAGAGAACTGAAATAACACTTTTTCCAGATTTCCACAGAGATGTTCAGTGGAAAAATGCCCAGTATCCTGAAACACTTCTCTATGGAAATTAATTTCACTCTTTCCTTCCCATATAGTCTTTAATGTATGTGCAGAAAAGCACACAACAAAACAATATGCAGTCTTTAAAAGCACATTGAAACATTCATTTCTGACATTCTGAAATGTCTATCTGTGAGGACCAAGTTTATTATAAAGTATTCCAAGCCAATAAAGATTTTCTACCAACCTAGAAAGTCTTAAGAGTCTTTTTTATATTGTTTCCTAGCATTGCTCCCAATGAGAATCAACAAGTTCTACTTGGATTAGTTGTTTTTTACAAATAGTTGCATAACGAAGAGAGGAGTAAACTCCTGTACCCAAGCCTTAAACTCTAAGGTAAAAGAGTAAGATGCCAACTATTAGACCAGGACTGCATGTCTCAGGTTCTCACTTTTTTTTCCCAGTCCTTCTGATAGTTACAGAAGTCATTCTAAGAGCCATCCATCATGTCTCCTGTTAAAGATGTCTTTACAAAATGTGCCTACTTGTTTTTTCACTGTACCGTGGGTGAGAGGGTAAGAAGCATTTCGGAGTGTGCAACATAAATAGTTTTTAAAACTTCAGATTACCCAGATAAAACTCTCTCAGAAACCCAGGGGAGAGAGAGGGCAGGAGGGGGCAGGATGAAGGGGAGAGGGAAGAGGCACTGACCCAGCTTATTTCTCTTACTGGAGAAGAGAGTGGGGATATGTTCCAGACTAGCTAATCATTTCAACCTTATCACCTCACACACCAACTTAAGTTTGCCTTGCATTTTGCAATAGGAACTAATATGCGATAAATGTTACTGACCTTAGCAATGAGCTAACCATCCATCCCACCATGTTCTCACTGTCCCTTTAGAAGGCTGTCCCTGCAAGAGACAAACAGCTCCTCTCCAGAGGGAGAGCTGACAGAGGGTGGGTCTGCACTCACAGCCTTCACCTCAACCCAGTGTCCTTCACCTCAAAGGTGCTCATCTCCATCCTTTGGGCGCGGGAGTGAGCTGAAGGGAAAGTCGAAGGCACACAGACAACCTCTGTTGTCACTGGTTTTAGGTTTCTAAACATGTTTTCCTATTTTTCTTCAATGTTCTTCTCTAGTTCTACTGCTTTATGGTCACTACTCCCCCTTCAGCCCTGCAGGACTCACAAAAGGAAAACAACTGCTGTATAAAGGCAAATGAGAAACTAAACACCTACTAACATGACAAAAGAATACAACAATAAATCAGAGGCATGAGGAGGGAAAAGGCCTGTCATTTATCTTCTGCTTAATACCTCTTCTGTATTACAGCACATATGGTATTTCAAATACAGTATGATTTTGAAGATGATTGCCCCTCGTAAACTGCATGTTCCCTTTTAACCCATGAGTCGTCTCAGCTGCAGTGAATTACTTGAGGCTACTCTAGAAAATGGCTGTCCAAGCTGTATCCCACCAGCCAGGCTGCACCCCAAGGGATGACTCTTGTCCTGCTCCCAAACACTTCTGTCATCAAATAGCACAGCCTCTCAGCAGACAACTATTTTGCTGTATAACGTAGCCCTGGGCTGGCCATACAGACCTGTTCTAGACAACACCACTGACTGCCTTCGAAACCCCCAAAATAAAAAAAAAAAAAAGAAAATTAGTAAAATTTTTTTTTCTTTTCCCTTACTAACACAAGATGCACAAAAAGCTTTTGATATGTCTACTGATCTGTGTACCTACAGCTGCTTAGAATTACGTTATGCTGGCATAAAATCAGCACAATTATGCTTGAAATAAATATAGGAAATTTTTTTTATAACAAAACGCTGGGAAGGTCACCTTGTAGTACACTGCTGTTGAAGAAAACACATTATTAATCAGGATGTTGCCACATGTTTTTATTTGAGTATCTTGTTTCACAATTTAAGACCCACATTTTGAATGTAAAAAATTACACTGAGTGTTTGTTTCCCACTGACCTTACCACCAGATTTGCTCATTCCAGTTTGAATTAATAGGGCTATTAAATCACTTAGCATTTGTCCTCATGTAAACACAGTCAGAATCTGCTCCTTTGCTCTCAGTGATGCTACACGCCTCCTCACAGACTTTTCTTTGTATAGAAGGTACCTTCTGTACAAAGATGTAACTTCTGTATAGAAGATAAACTCCAGAGAGCAGACATTTACCTGGTCAATAGCATTGTGTTACTACCTAAAGCCAAGGATGGAGAATTTATTGGCTCTGCTGACAGCCACCATAGATTTTCAAACTCCACAAGCCAAGAAACATTCATCTAAGCCATCTTGTGGGTTTTGTGCTGTGCTGGATCTAGACCCGTTTCCTAAATCTTGGACTCTGCCTCCCCAGTAAAACAACCGGGGGCAAACCAGTGCGGCACACAGACACAGCTGGGGTTCTGCAAAAGCTGTAAGGATATCAACATAAAATTTGGAAGCAGATGTGTGTGTGCTTGCATGCATATTCATATCTGTAATGCAACGGCAGTTTAAGAGAAAAATACCATACATTTAGAACAGTTCATTATCAAAATAGTATTAACAGCAGGAGAATACTCAGATGTTACAGGTTGAGAAGCAGGAAAAAAGGCTATTACAAGGATGAAGACGGTGTAACTTTCTCAAATGCCCCCCACTTCCCACCCGGGCTGAGTTAGGGCACCTAGGTGAGCCTGGGCAGCCTGCAAAATTCTCACTGTGCCCTGCTAATGCATCAGCAAACAAACTGAAACAAAACAAACAAACAAAAAAACTACTGAAACTTGTAACACATTGTACCAAGTCATTACCTGTTTTAATTTGCTACATATTTAACAAGTTTCCATACAGAGGTACCAACTGGGCCTGAGCATAGAGCCAGCCACGTAGGGTACAGTCCCATGGCCTTTTACAAGGTGGAGTGTTTTCCAGCAGGTTAAGAGCTAGCTTCACCTTGCTAGTACTACTGCGATAGTGAATATTCCCGGCTGCTCTTGTTTGTACGGCACTGCGCTCTGAAGATTTTAGGAAGGTTTGTAAGTGCTGGTGGAGACAGACCCCACTGTCCCCAAAGGAGGTGCCAATCCTGGCTGAAGAGCAAGCACAGCTTTATGTACATCAATGACAGATGCTTGTATGTTACAAATATTTATCAGAAAGCGTGTGACCCTCAGGGTTGTCCCTACACTTAACAGGACACACCACGGCACCCACCCTGCTCACGCAGTGCTGACGGGGAAGCTGCGGGGTCTTAACCAAGGCTCCCATCTGATCAAACTGCCTGGATTTCTTTGCAGGCAGGGGGCTGGCGTGCACCCAGACTATGCCCCAGGACCCATGCAAGGGACCCAAGATGTGACCTTGGTCCGGCGGTACAGCTGCAGCCTCCAGCAGCTACGCACACGAAGGGAGAAGACATACGTCTCCCGAGTCAAGAAGCACGTATGTGATCACGCTTATGCAGCTGAACGAGTGATGACGCATCAACAGCAGTGCAATTACTGTCTGTGTTAGCACTGTTAACTTGCAGCTAACGAAAGACACCATGTGATAGCTCATGAACGTGATGGAAGTTTATATTAATACATTTGCAAAGCATTTTGCTAGTTGAAGAGCGCATGTGTGGTTAGCTACCTTAGCTCAGCCATCTGCTAAGCTTTGGCAGCCCCGTGATGTTCCCGATATCGTGGCTTAGCACTGCTGCTAAGGACAGCTGACCAAGACCGTAAGGTACTCTCGCTCACGGCTCCGGCTGAAAGCTGAGAAGTTGTGCGTTTTCAGTTCAGGATAGAGAAAACCACAAAGCCCATAACCAAAGGCTGAAGTTTATATTTGCAAACTACACGTGCCTGGGCTCATGCCCTGGCAACAACCCAGCTGGCAAGGAATGGCCTTAATCCACACTACTAAACTGCCTCCCTCTCCAGAATGGCCACGTCCAAATGGTCCATCATGAATAATCCCTGGCCTGTGCTAACTCTATGCTCAGGATCTGTTTCAGAGAGTTGGTCTGGACCTAAGCTACATCAGAGACATTGGTGATAACCCGACAGCACAGATGATCAAGCCCCAGCACCAGAGGATGCTCTCTGACATGGTTCAATCTCTCTATGTAGACATGGCCAAAGAGAGCAGAGCAGGAGGCAGAAGGGCAGATACACCTGCAGTCATGGCATTTATGCATCACAAAGAAAGTTACTCACGCTCTGCAATATGCCCTAAGTGAGAGAAGACATGAAGCTGTACTGTCAGGAGTAAAGCAAGGGGGAAGAGAGACAGAAACATCTCCTTTGTTTTCTTTTTGCTTCCGTGGCTGTGCTAGACCTGTGCTGCCTACTGCCTGACCTTGGGAATGCAAATGAAAAAGAGATTCTTTGCCCATGACTGATCAGGTAACTTCTTCAAACTTGTACAAAACCTGTAATATTACATTTTGTGCTTTTTTTTTTTTAACTTGCCCAAGCTACATGAAATATTTCTGTAAGAATGAACTTGTGTGTATACCATCTAGTAGCAAAGTTTTAACTAACAACAAAAAATAACTAATATTTACCATTAGTATCAGTGCTATACCATTAATTAACACTTACCTACGTTAGGCAAGTCTTTCCAAGATACTCTCAGTCCTACTCTTAAAACTGGCATCAAGCTTCACCTGAGCTTCATCTAGATTAAGGTCAAATGACAGAAGACCCAATGTATCCTAAGTCAGGCAAGTCTATTTCTACAAAGCTGATTTATACTTTTATTATCATTTGATGCTGTTTTCTTACAAAGCAGACAGTAGGGCTGCCCCTCTAAAATTACGTAGCAAGTTGTATGCCCCAGTTAACAAAGACAGATGAAGCTACTAGTATTATTTACAGCCAGTGGTAAGGACTTCTGTCACCTACTCGCCAACCCACACCGCAGTAAGTCAGACTTTATGTCCAAACAGTTACGCACAAGATGACGTGTGCTGTTTGATGACAGCCAAATCAGTAAATCTCTCAAAATACAAAGAATATCTTTCCTTTGGCCACCGTGTTGTATACGACTTGCAACAAATTTGACTGTTGGCAGTCCTCAGCTCTGCAAGGGCACGGTAGCAGTGCTCTCCTCATTGCACTTTTTAAACCAGATTTTTCAGCTCAGTATATTCTTTTTTTCCCCCCTTATTTTCATGCCTGCACAATTCTTTTGAAACCAGAACAAAGAAACCCATGAAGGACTTGTTTTGACATGATGGGGTCCCTGATGGCTAGAGTTTCCCAGTTCCTAAGGGAAGCTCCCACTGTCTCTGAGCCCCTCTTTCCTGTTCTCCTGGGACAAGAGAACAGTTTGACATTTTCCTCAACTTCTGCAAGGGAAATGAAATAAGCAGGCCTATGATCTACCCGATTTATTTACCTACTTTGAGAAGCATAAGAAGGAGCTGCTGCTGTCTATTTAATCTTTTTCCTTTAGCCCAGAGAAATGATCTTTCCAAGGGAAGAGCTATTCCCCCACTCCTTGGCAGGATAGAGAAGGTGATCCCATTACTCCTTGAGAAACAACAGAAAGGAAACAGCAGGAATATTCTCACCTCTACAAGGAAGCAAAAGGGGATCAACAGTGTTTAAAACACTAACAGGCCCTGTGTAAGCAGAGCAGAGTGGGAAGTTTAGGCTGCGTAAGGGTTTTCTTTAGAGTTTAGTTGTGCCAGTGGAAAAAGGTACTTGTGATTTCCCTGTCAGTTAAAGCAGATGAGCATTTTTCACTCTGTGCTTTTACCTCAGCTAACTACTACCCAACCAAACTACTGTTCATCCCTTTCTCCTCCTAACTAATGCAGAACATTAACACCAACATCTAATTAAAGAATGCTCACAGAGCATGGAAATTATAAGCCATAGAAAATCTTTGGGTTGATTTACACTACTATTGCATTTTATTTTTCATGGTATGAAAAAACAATTGTAACCTACTATGCCTTACTCAGCATTTCTGCAGTGTTCTTCTTTACTGAGACTTTAATAAGGTTAATGGTAATAAAATTGAAAACATCACTTAAAAATCAGTGCATTAGCCTAACTTCTATCACCATGAAAACCTTGGATTCTTTTGTCCTGAAACTTCACACCAGGACAGCAGAAACTCCATGTCTGGCTGGCAAAATTCACACCTGAATACTTCAGAAGCCAAGAGCTTTATACATCAAAATTGACATTTTAGTCATACAATTTTGTTTTCTGAAATTATTTCTGAACATTATCAAACCACACAGTTAAGTTAAGCTTGTTTTCATGACCTGACATAGTACTATTAGCACAGAACATGGCCTAAATTGGCTTATTGTAAGAAAAGCAAAATACCTTACTTCTCTTCAACTCCCAACCGTGATGATATGAACGATGGAAGACCTCAGGGCCTTATTTTTAAAGGCATGAAGTCATTAAGTGCTGGGAAACGAAAAGCCTTTCAGATGTGACCCAAATGCAGGAATTCACCCGTCCACTCTGCTCCTCCCCTTCACTGGGGCGAATGAGCATGTTGCCTGTATGGAGATCTGGGTGCTCTGGGTAAGGCACGGGTGACAGTTCTGTGATTGCTTAAAACTGTGTGCAAATAGATACTAATGCTCCTCCTCCAATACTGAGTTTTGAATCTGAGAAATCTTTTCACTGAAAACCTATTATTTCTTAATGCAATGAGAAGAGGACAGGTTCCTGCAGTGGAAATACCAACTCCTCCCAGCTTCTTAGCTCTGCTCATGGCAGCACTTCGAAAGCATGACCTCCTTAACTTTGATGCACACTTTTGCAGAGAGGTCACTTCAGATAATACTTTTAGCAAGACAAACACACCACACCATTCTAATAATAAATGATATGTGAATTATACATTTGGCACAAAATTGTATACTCTGTGAACAAAATTACATTAAGATAGATAAAACAGCCAGGAAAAGCAGAAAAGAAAATTGTAGCTCTTGCAAGGGAGTAGTCTTCAAGGCAGCTCTTAAGTAAATATTTTTATCAATTTTTTTCTTGAAAGTCTCCTGTGAGGTTTCTCAAAAAACAAACCCCAGCCCCCAAAAAACCATGAGAGCAAAAACTCAACACAGCAAGAAGGGATCATGCACAGTGCTCAAATATTTTTGCAGATTCTCCAGTTGCTAAAACCTATTGTTGTTTTTTTTAAGGCTATGACTGCTCCCACATTCCTCTCTCAGAATCTACTAAAGCTGTGCTGTTGGCAAGTATTGCTACATTACTTTTGAATGACATTTAGTCCTTTTACTCTTGGTACTCATGAACTGGGATTCAAAATTAAAGGGAACTGCCCCCGGAGATTGCAAAAACAATGGAGACGAAAACCAAAAAAAGTTCAAACATTTGCATTCTGTCTCAAGATAAATTCCAAAATCCGAAGGAATTTTATCACCAATTTGCTGTTGTCACTAAATACTTAATAATGATCCAACTTTCCAAATAGACTGCAGAAGATTTGTCCTTAATATCCACAGATTGTTTATTTTAATTCAGATCCACATGCTAATATACGAGCATTGGTTTTTTCTGATATAATGATAGCCCAAGCAGTATTTTTTTCCTCTTGAAACAGATACTATAATTTGAGAAAGATGGAGGGCTGGATCTTGACCACTTGCCTCCTAGGTGCAACGTTTGCTACTCCAGTGAGTATTACAGTCACGTTGTGGCAACAACAGCAGTTCAGTCCTCAGTTTTGTTAAGCTTGACAGCGAATACTCTTCTTACTTTGTGATGCAACATCAACCCAACCATACACATGCAGAACTATAAAGCGAAAATTCCAAACGAGAGAATGAAGATTTAGCTGGTCTGTACACTAAACACTCTGACCGGAGTTAATTTTAGCAGACTGCTTGGGAATGCCTTGTCTGATCCATGAGACAGTGCCATCGGCTGGGGAAGAAGCCCTGGCACCAAGAGCTGTCCTCCAGCAGGGAGGGACCCCTTCAGCGCAAGGACCCACCTAAACCCCACGTGAGAGACCCCTTCCACATGGTTCACCATGGCATCGAGTGTAGACAGATGGCCAAGCCGGTGGTCAGGGAGCCGGAGAGTATCCACAGTGCACCGCTGCACAGACACACAGGCACGCATAGGGGAGCGTTAGCAAAGAGTCGCCCATCTTGGTCTCAGAGTTAACACACAGCATTTGACAGATCTGTGCCATTACTGCTTTCTGAAGATTATCCTGCTTTCATGAACAGCAAAGGAAAAAGATCAGTACTGTAGATGAAAACTCGCCCTCCTGAGACCTGGAATACTATTTAGTGTGCCACGGCATGATGTGCTGCAGTTGGCAGCCACTCCGGGCCAAAGGGCAGGATTTCTTTTCCAAAATCCTCCAATCTTATTAATCTTTCCATAGGAATGAAGTAGAGATAGCAACACTGTTCTGACTGCTAACGCTTCCTGTAAAAATAAGCTCGTAATGACTTCAAACAGAAGGCAAATCTGCCAGTCAGCAAAACATTTAAGTACATGCTTAGTTTAAGAAGTTTTGCTATCTATTGTGCGCAACTATTCTCTTGAATCATAGATGTAGGCTGGGTTTTGTACAGACAAACTTGAACTATTTAGCAACTCATCCCACCCATCCCGGCATCCTAGAAGGGAAAGCTTTGACGTAAAGGGGTGCTCGCTCTTTCTATTGACTACGGTGAGGTATGAGACAATTGCCTTATATGTTTAACTGGTAGATGAGAAAGCTCATGCTTGAAAAATCCTACCCATAATGACTTACCAGTAACTCAGCGAGACAAATCTGTCACCGCTATATTCGTTCCATGAACTCAAAGACTGTCAGCAAGACCCAGGCCAAGCACTATGTTACTTCCAAGTAATTCTACCTCGTAACACCAAGGTAAACAAAATGCATCTTACAGTTTCCTTTTCTAGCTACCCCCACCCAACACATCCTGGTTTTATCAACTTCAGCTAGGAGGCAAAGTATTTTCATCTTTTTGACATACTCATTCACTTCAACATACCTGGTAGCAGGAAGAAAGTGATTCATTATTGAGTTACATCAGTGTCAACCAGCTCCCAATGACATAAAACCAGAGCACTGCAAAGTGAAGCTGACCCACTGCATCTTCAGACAGAGAAGATTCATTTCAAGGCAAGTTCAGAAGATGAAACCACATAAACTATATGGAATACCTTCAAATGCCAGTCCTGGTTTATCAGTCCAGAGAATTGTTTTGAACATGGAAGTTCATGCAGTGAATTAAATTCTGGTTTTGCTGTATTGTACGACAAAGGAATTTGCTTAAAGATGGGAAATGTTCATGCATTTGTATTCAGGCAACTCCACAGTCATAAAAGTCCATGATATCCTTTAAATGAAGGGGAAAAAACAGAAAACAAAAAATGTTGTCCAGTTTTAGGGAGTACTTTTTGCCTGTACCTAATCAGAAAGTTCAGAAGTGTTGAATATTTGGAAAAGGTTATCTGCGTAAGAGAAAACTTGATCATTACATTAGGAAAAGAGAATCACAGATTTTGGAAACTATGATATCTGCCTTTTTTCTTGCTTCAGTGTTTTAGCTAATACAAAAATACTTCCCATTCCTCTAAGACCAGATGGCTTTAAGTTTTAACCTTGCGGACTGCAGCAGCAAAATTGGAACAGAACTGGAAACACAGATGTTTTCATTCTCATGAAATGGTAATGGTTTTAAAATTTAGTTTCAGTTCACATCAGGTCCACAGCAAAACTTTCAGAAGGTGTTACAGCAGGAGGTTCTGGGTTGGGGAAAAAGATGGGAAAAAAACCTTTACCAGAATGCCTCCATCTGCCTTACTTTCACTTAGCAAATTCAGGACTTCTCAAAATTTGTGACTTTGGGCCAGTGTCTCCATGTAGGCAACTCTAGACCAGAAACTTCAGGGCTTCCAGACTCTTGGCTCACCTGAAAGACAACCTAGTAGACCCCGTGGTTTTAAGATCCTCATCTTTGATTTGCCATAAATTAATCAAACTTTGTATGTTTTGTCACACAAAGTTTGATCATTTTTTTCATGGAATGATTTTATTCAAATTGTTCTGTCTTCTTGTACTGGTGCATGCTGTTCAGCACGCAAAGGATATTGAAAACCTCCTCTAGAAAATGATGTCATTATAGGTATTACAACTGACTCAGAGTATAACAGCACGATCAACGCAATGCTTGGCTTTGCCATCTGTTCTTAGGCAAGGAAAGATGCTAAGCTGACATACCTACGGATTATCGTTGTCTCCTTTTCGTCCTTGGAGGAATGCATACCTTCTTTTGAAGGGATTAACAGCTTTGAAATGTTACCAGAGCCTGATGAGACCCCAGATATCATAATTCAATTTTCTTCTGCTTTTCTCTGTATACACAAACCTCAAAATCTCCATCACTGACAGACTGGCATAGATATCGACTGCCTATGAATATGTATATAGAGGCATATTACTCCTGCACTAGCACTTACATTTGTTACAAGAACACCCAAATGCCAAGAATTTACAAGTGCTGCGTCAAGGCACCTGGAAAGCGAAACATCCAAGTACTGTCATGGGGACACAAGTTAGGAGGAAGCAACAGAAACTCTTCCTTGCATGCTCCGTAGCTGGAAGTCAAGCACAAGAGAAGACAATATATGAGGCAATACTCTGCGTGGACAGACATGGCACTGTACTGTGGTGTACAGACACTTTTCCCTTAAACATCCCACATGAGTAAGTATTCTGCACGTTTCTTCTGTTATGCTTCTATTACATTATCCTCCCACTTGGGGAAGGGGTTATGTAACAAAGAATATGCTCCCCATTTTGGAGAATATAATAGTGTTCTTTTGCAGTTTGAAAAGATGCAGACCATCAAATCACAGGAAAGACAAACTTTGGTCCCAGAGCTTTTATTATATGGTCTGCACAGGGGCCATCCCTGAGAGTCTCTACATGCCACCACAGTATACATGTTAAATAACAGTAAGAACACTATCAAGTGGGTGGCTTTCTCCATCTGTGCATCCATCCTATGGCTGTGATTCACTGGGAGCTGGCTACATCATCAACCAACATTACCAGAAGTCCAGCAACAACATTCACAAATGCAGAGCCTACCACCTCTCCAACACACACCCTTTACGGCACTCCAGCACCAGCTGATGCAAATCCCCAGGCTGTATCCAGTTTCACCAGCAGCACCACACCAACCAAGCCTGCCAATGCCAGCTCAAACTGCACAAGCGCAGGCGGGTGAACACCTGCCCGAGCAGCCTCAGCATCCTGCAAATCCCAATCAACCGATGTGGCCCCAGCAGCTAGAGAATCCCCACCTACCCAGATACCCCATGAACCTGCTTCCCCATCTGCTCCTGGACATGCCCCTGGAGCCATGGTAGTTCACCAACAAGAAAAAGCAAGAGGAAATAATAAGAAAGCTCCCCCCACCACCACCTCTCCCCTCAGCCATTACAGCCAGTGTGTTAGTTAAATCAATGTATCTCTCTCTGTATGCAGTCACACTCTTGTCAGGTTGGAATTGGTTTTTATCAGTTTAGCTTCTGTCAGATTAGCGCAGAACATGAAATTTTAAACAAATTTGTAATTAAACCAGGCAGATGACTGTCAGATCAGATCTCTTACTGCAGATCTATCGTATCAATACAGCCTTGAGTATGCCCTGTCAAAGCTTCATGAAGTTACACATTTCTTCCTCTGAAATTCCGTGTATTAAATTGTGCAACGCTGTACAAAGGGAAGACTATACTTTGCAGGACCTTGCATCCTGCAGGAAAATATAAACATACTAACATCATGGCCTTTGCAACAGATAGAATTAATAACATGCCCTTTTATGTTTAAAAGAAACCAAGCATGCAATATAGTATGTGCTCACTATGTGATTCAGAAGGCAGGATGATTATAACAGCTTCTTCTAACAGTGCAACAAACTTCCACAATTTTTAGCTCACTGCTTTTCTCCCCGTTTTATACTTAAAGCTCACTAATGCTTTTACTTGGGAAAAAGCCACAAATCTCATTCTTTTTGTATCTTAGAACTCATTTCTTATCACCACTGGAAAAAGGGAAAAAACACAAACCCCACCACCACTGCACGAGAGCTCTTTGTAAGGCTGGTTTTAATTTCATTCTTTTCCTTCTCTTTCAGGATTAAAGAGACCAGGAAATGAGAAAAAAAGCTGAAGTATTTTAGGCATTTTCACTTGCTTTCAAAAATCAATCCATCTCCTGTAGTCAGCGGTGCGTACCTCCATTAACCCTCCTTCTCAGTGAGCACTCTAACTGGAAAAACAAAAGTGTTTCCAGTGTAACTAGCAGAGAATAAAAATACTTTAAAAAAAAAAAAAAGGACAAACAAAACAATGTTTTTTGTTGAGCTTGGGATTTCAAAGATGAGCTTGAGGTCTTAGACTCTGTACCAAAAATATCACAGTGATCAAGCAGAATAAACATGCTATCTCAAAAAACGGTCACACTGTGGTTTGAAAAGTTATGATATACTAAATTACAAAGACTATAACTTTAATCTGGAAAAAAGTACTTAAAATAGAGACATACCTCATACACACCATGAACTTGTACCATGACTGAATTTGACTTTAGACAGTGAGAACATGGCAATGTCACAAAGTACCCTGCACTTCGAGTAAAAACATAGAGAAATAAATCTCCATGGACTGTTTCTAGTCTTGTTTTTACAGATGATCTGAGAACACAAGGCCATATCTTACTGCTTCCCTTACTAATGAAATAAGAAAGAATACATTTTTTTTTCCTGGGAGAACTGAGAACTTAATTAAAATATTTTACTAAAATCACTGGCTTCACTGACTCGGTGTCACAAAAGAGTCTAAACCATTTATATTCCTGTAAAGACGCACACTCACACAGGGAGTTATTAGCTATAATATCCTTAAATTAAATTTGACAGGCCATAAAAGTTACCTCTATTAAAGGCACAGTGCCAGATCACAGGCTGTACCAGCATCCTCAACAGCCATACCTAGGGGAAAGGTAGGACAGAGGTATTTGCTACCAATGCAGCAAGGACTGTCACCGAGCTGGCATGCTGGGGAAGGATTTACACCAGACTTGTCAAAATTCACTTTCCCAAAGAGTCAGGAAAACAGTTCTTTCAGGAAAAAAAAAGAAACTCCCTCCATGGACTGACTCGGGGAAGCCAGCACCATGCTGCCTATCAGCCCGATTTGACAGCAAAAGTGCTGCCGGAGCTCTCTCAGAGAAGGGCAGCAGAGCTGGCAATGGCAAAGCAGTGTTTCAGCCACCAGCGGTGAGCACTGGCTGCTAAGAAATCTCCAAAACGGGTCCCAGCAGCGAACGCAGTCTGAGCCTGGGCTAGGTACGCCCCGGGCGCACAGCTCCCGGCTCCACTGCTGGCCAGGGTTGTGCTCACCGGGCACCCCACCTCCGCCGTGCTACGCAGACATCCCCCGAGACTGAGACTTGCAGAGACGGTACTTCGAGTCCCTTAAAGATCTCTACGCTTTCGTTTTGCTTCACTCAACAGGAACAAAACCACCTATAAGTGAGGAGGGTTCACCTGAACTAGCTGTCTCCATGACAAACTTGCTACAGAGGCGTTGCTGTCAGCAGCATTAACGTGAGCTGCCTATCCCGCCTGGCTTTAGGTCTTGGCATCAGGCCCTGGCCCTCTTCTCTTCAGCATCACTGACAAAACCCCTCTCCAAGGCATAATTTTTTCTGTTCTCGTCTCCTTCATGCATGATGCTAGACCTACTAAAGATTAGCTCTTATTAGCTTAACGGTCAAGGCAGCATCTCCTGAAGCCAAGAGAAAGCCAGAGTTCTACTATCAAACCCACTTATCTTTTCATCCAAAATACTCTGTATTTTTAGAATGCGTGGCCAAAAAAAAAATAATTTTACCCTTCTTTTCTGTTTTAAAAACCAAAGAAATTTAAGAATAACAATAACCACCTAGAAAGAGAATGGAAAAAGAAGCCTTAGTTGACTCCAAACCAACCAATCATTTGCTCTTCTAATCAAAGCAAAACCCAACCTTTACATTATGCTGCCCATACACGGAGATTTTTCTTCTGCATATTGACAATGTCCTTCTGCATGTATGCTTGCACTAAGAAAGAGTAAATAGTATTGAACATTTCAAAATAACCATATGGCAAGTGTTGTTATTTAAAAAGAAAGGATATTATCCCCTGCACTGTACATTTGCAGAGCCCCATTATTAGATAACTCCTTAGTGTCCACTCCAGCCCTAGGAAGCTACACACAGCTCGTCTCAAAAGTCCCACAGAGAAGAAACGCAGAGAACTGGAAAGGAGCTATTGCAGCACTGGGGACCATGCACTTCAATTCGTCTGTAACTTCACCACATGGGATTGCCCCAACACCTAGCACAACACAAACAGAAGAGCTTAAACCTCTATTCGCCTCCCTTGAATTGGTCCTGTATCTGCTCCTGGATCTCAAAGAACAGTTTACAGCAATGAATGTCTACATGCAAAACACAGGAGACACAGTTCATGCGAAGAAAAATGCAGCAGCAATGGGGGGAAGCAAAATCTCCTTTCCACAAGAGATTAATCAGGCTTCCTCTGTGCGCTGCCCAAAGCCACTGGGAGGTAGTCAAGCTGCCTCAAATTGACTTTGTCCACCTACGTGGCCCGGCACAATGCTACACTGAGTTGCCAGCTCAAGTCCTGCATGAGCAGCAGTGATGCCAGCACGATGCTTGGTCTCTCGTGGAGCAGATCAGCCCTGGAGCAGCTCGGTGTAGCCTTCCCTCTGCCAGGACGGAGCACACAGGGCTGCCCCAAGGGGCAGCGACTGAAGAAAGCCGACTTCATGGAGATTGAGTTCAGTTCCATGAAGTGCAGGAAATTGAGCAAAGCAGTGAAAAATAAAAGAAGGCAAAGATGGAGGAAGACAATTAAAAAAGGAAGGGAAAAGTATGGCAAAAAAACCCAAACAGTAGGACCAATAAACAGTATTAGACAGACAAAACTTTAACTACTGATTAAAAAGTTACTAACCTTTAAGCACAAGTAGAAGCAAGAACACTGAATTCAAGTGGAAAATGTCCAGCTTAATTTGTTCTTAAAGGTAATTTGCAAATTAAGATCAGGCTAATTGCCCTCATTTGCTTCTGAGAACCAAAGTAAGACTTTCAGAGAAATAAGAATCAGGAACTGGCATCAGAAAAAGGAAGATATAAAACTAGTTCATTTGAATGAGACTAGAAAAAAGACTGAGGCAACAGCCCTCTGCATGTAGAGGCCAGTGGACCTGAAGGGCAACCAAAATCTTGCATATCAACATTTTGAGCAATCTCTACAGCTTCTTACCTGTTGGCTCGCTAGGAGAAGCTTTCCAAGTGACAACCCAGAGCCACAGCCAACTGGGAAGCATGTTGGCACATTAACCATTTGCAAACACAAGAAATGCTTATCTCTGAACCCAGGCTTCTGAAAACCTGTCCCCTAAGATGGAGATTTTGTAAGAGCAAATCAGCTATCAGTTAGATGCCCGTATGTTACCACCTTGCAATGATTTATAGCTGCCATTTATGATTTCAGAAAGGTCCATTTTTACAACTACCCTGACAAAAGACATGAAGTGACGACTTAAGAGAATGATAAGAGCAAACAATGTTTTTTTCCTTCACATATATTCCATTTCTATAGAAATGCAGCCCACTATTGCAATGCCACTTGTTCCAGAAGTCCTCCCCCATGTAACATTTTTAAATTTTGAAAGCAGCATTTCCCAGTTCACTAGCTCCCTCCTGACAGAGAATTATTCCCTTGCTTCCTAACATAGAACTAAGGAAAAACAAAAGATGAGGTCAGCTTACCATCAAGCAACATACTTCACATTCCCTTCTCAGATATAAAATTACACACCTGGATTTAAGTCCTATTTCCTCACCTCTACCTTTGCTATGCAGCCTTTCATAAAGGAAGAGAGCACACAGGCATAACATATTTGCATGGAGCAGACAACTTGAGGAAGTTAAGAAAATCACCTGCATCTTGCTGAGCTCCTTCTTCTTCCTACATCTACCAACTTACTGCTAGAAAAAGAGGTAACCTCTATAAATATACAACATATTTGGCACAGGGTGCTGCTGGAAATCAAAGCAGAGATAAGCAATGCCTGAAAAGACTTTATTTTCTTTAGCCACAGCCAATTGGCTTTTGCAGGAGACCCTTAACTGGAAAAAAACCCTGTAAGAGACTGAAAGGGACAGACTGGGGAAGAAAACACAGAGGAAAGAGAATGACAAGAAAAGAATTAGGGGAAGCCTCCAGCAGATTGCAGGGGGCATCACACTAGCAACCTGCAACCTGAGAGAAGATGGAGGAGTTTCCTAAGATACACAATCAAGGCAGGCTGAAATAGTGAGAAGTACAGAATATCCCACTAGAGAAAAGAGAAAAATGGTAGATGAAACTCTGGGGAAAGCAGAGGGACACTGGTGTAAAGCAAGAATAAAACAGAGAAGGAGAGCTTACAAAGAGAAGATGAAAATCAATGTGAAACCATATGAAATTAATTGAAATTCATCTAAAAAGCAAAACAGTTATGATTTTCCCTAAGGGATTAATATCTCTGTTTGTCTTGATACAAGTTCACATGCAAAGACTATTTATTATTGTTGCCTAAAAATTCCAGCAAAGTAAAGTACAAGTACTCTCAAGTCTAAAGCATCCATGGGAAATTTCTCTTCCTGAGAGCTAAAATCAACCAAATCGGTATGTTTCAAATATCATAACATGACAAAAAAGAACAGCATGAAGTGGCTCAGGTATTTTTTTTCCCATCACTTCTATTCTACCACCAAAGCCATGCAAAATGACTGAAAAACATTCTCTGAAAAACAACTGAGTTAAGAATTTTTTTGGGGCCCCACAGGGACTTCCAGCAACTCAGAGCTGTTTGTGGAATGCAGACGCCCTGGGAGGCTTCATCTCTTCGCCAACCAGGAGTAAAGGGATCCCATCAGATACTAGTTGTCCATAGATAATGTTACCTGCAATAAGATCAATCAGAAAATGATCTCCTGAGAGAAGTATCATGCCATTAACTTGAGTGAATCTGCATGTTATCGTACGTTAAAGAGCAGAAAATTTCCACGGAACTTAAAAAACTAGGGCTTAAAGTCCACTTAGATCCCTGTAAACTGATTAAGTCCTTGATTAATGAAGAGAGAGGAATGATTTTGAAGGCCTCTAAGGTACAAATCACTCCCCTGCAGCTGGGAAAGATGGCAGCCCAGAGTTACTGCAAACACTAAGAGCCCCACTGGAACGTAGTGCTTTGAAAGAGGCAATTAATAGACCTCAACTGCAAGGTCAGCCACCCTCCTGGTTCCTCCCATTGTACAGGCTCCCCTCCCAAACCTTCCCCAACCACGTGGGCAGCCCAGAAGTCAGTGATGGTCCACGTAAGTGCAACATCTCTATGAAGAAAACCGTTGGTAGGGTCAGGGCCATGGAGATTTCTAGACACAGGCTCTTACTTCACATGACTTAGTCTTTTAATTTTACGTCTGTGCAATGAGTGTTATTTTAGGCCCAAGCGAGCTTCTCCTTAAGTTAATGGATATGCACATACCATGATCAAAAAGCATGCCTGCTATTTTTAATCAGATCACATTTTCTCTCCCATCTAGTTATGCAAAGCATGAACTCAGACCAAGTTAAGCATGGCACCAGAGAAAAACAATTTTAAGAGTAAAGACTAAATGGAGTGGGCAGAAGAGATCAGAAACATGAAGAGCAAGGATGAGGAAGGAACAGGAAACTCACACCTCTGGTGGAATTCCCCCAGCCCTGGTGAATGCCGAGGGGTGCAGATCAAGATCCTCTTGATCATGTTTTGCAGAGAAGGTAAGGTACTTGTTCCTTTCCTGAGCAGCCCACGATGCACGCAGCTACTTAAAGGGTGTCTTCCTTTATCCTCTTCCACAGATACTTGGGCAAGATAAAACTGACAGCAGTCAAGCACTCACAAAATAAAATGAGAGGAGTCTTCCAGAGAAGAAATGGAGAAGGAGGAAAAGTTAGTTGACATTACAACACACAAACAGAGGAAGACAGGTAAATTAATATCTTCGTTCCTCCTCAGCACAGGGCAAGATGTGTCTAATAAGACTCCCGCTCGGTTATCAAATTTTTCCTCTCCTGAACTGTAACAGATACATTCTGTGCCTCACCGAGCTCTCCTAATAAACACACACCTCTCTGACCAGAATACAGCTAAATTATCTCAGTAATGTTTCTGGCTTGGTGTAATATGCTAATCTATAATGATAACAGAAACGCACATATCACTGTCATCTTCAAAGCACTGCACAAATACTAACTGATCAATGAACACGGTATGGGGGAAGGCTAACATGGGATTAATATGTTCATAGATACATAGGCGGCTAATGTTTATGGTCTGCATTTAATTTATGTGCCCGATTTCACCTTCCAAGAAAGGTTGCTCCCTTAAGGCAGGTCATCCGTCTGCCTGCAAGGGAAGGGCGAGAACCAGGAAGCAGCGGCTGACTCGGTGCCAGACCCCACCAGACAGTGGAAAAAGCTGCTTCAGAAAAGCCTGGAATGGTCCCAAAACCTCCCCACCTCCTGAGCCAAGCAAAGAGAGAGAGAGCACTTTACAACTTAGGCGGGATAACACCGGAGGTGGCTGACATTTCAAGGAATAGCATACTAAATTGGAAAAGTAAACCTTGGGACACAAAGCAGGTCTGAGGCAACTCCGTGATGGTGGTGCTTAAAATTTATTTTGCACTACAGTATCTTGCACGCACACAGAAGAAGAGTGGAGACCGGCAGGAGTGCACCCAAGCGTTGCCCTCCCAAGCCATCCACTATCCCACATGTTCAGGCTGTCAGAGCTGAGGAAATCCATTACCCATGCCACCACATCCTCAGCCAACGTGCCAGATTTGTTATCATTTTGCGAACCTGACAATCTGGCTGATAGATCCTGAAAGATAACAGATACAGGCCTTGCAGCACTATATCTCTATGGGTAAACAGCTCCTGTTATTACACCCCTGTGAGTACATCTACAGCCTGAGGTGGATGATCCCCAAGTGACCAAAGTCTTAAACCATGATGAGAGCACATTAATAAGCCTTATATATATATATATATTTATATATAGATGCTTACATGCTATAATAATGCATTAATAACATGCATAGCAAATCAAGATTTTCTTTGAAATCCCATTAACTGACATCTTATCAATTTAGCTTTCTCCAACCTGCCACAGCCATCTTGTATTTCCAACCACAACTTGCCTACCCATTTCTGAGGTCCAATCTGAACAGACAGGCCACTCCACTGCCAAGCAGCTGTTTTGTAATGGCAAGGTAACTGCATGGGATTATTATCTAGCTGTAAAATCTTAGTCGGTGAAAGCTCCTGCAGATTTAACTACCAGAAAAATAACTCCAGCTTGTCTTCTAAACTGATCTCCCATATAACATACCCATTAGCAGAGTTCAACCATCAACAAATGGTACAGTTTAATTCAGTCTAAAGATAAGCTAAAGAAGTTAGGTGGGATGGCCATCACCATGAAGGATACGCTGTTACTCTTTGGAAAAAAAGCAAGGACAACTACACAGACCCAGGCATCATTGTACAACAATATCCCCCAAATTGCTTTCATTTCCAGGCACAGGTGCTTGGTGTTGTATGTCCTGGGAAGAGAGGGCAAGTCTTTGATCATCGTATCTCTCAGCTTTCCTTCATAGAATCATAGAATCGTTTAGGTTGGAAAAGACCTTTAAGATCATCAAGTCCAACCGCTGACCTAATACTACCAAGTCCACCACTAAACTGTATCCTTAAGTGACACATATACATGTCTTTTAAATACTTCCAGCATGGCGACTCAACCACTTCCCTGGGCAGACTGTTCCAGTGCTTGACAACCCTTTCGGTGAAGAAATTTTTCCTAGTATCCAACCTAAGCCTCCCCTGGAGCAACTTGAGGCCATTTCCTCCAGCCCAGGAGGACAACTGCTTGCGAAGGGAACCTACACTCTCAACAACGCAACGTTCCTGCTTCAGAAAGGTGGGGTAAAAGCTAATTCAGCTTTGACCCACACCTCTGAGAAGAGGAATCTCATTGCAAGTAGCAAAGGTTTTTCCATGGCCTCCCTTGCTTCTGCAGAAAAAGAAACACCCTGGCAGTACAGAAGCCCTCAAAAGCTGAGAGCTGCTACACTCTGTTATAGCCTGGCTTGATTTTCACCGCTGAAGAAGTTACCACCCAAATCAACCACGTGAGTTCACAACAGTGTGATAAAGTAACAATAATTATTTTTGAAAAAAATGAATATTTTGACAATGCATCAGAATTTGGCTTTGCTAATGCAGATGTTCCATGGCAAACACATCTAGCAATGGGTGAAAAAATGGCTGCTATTTTTCCGTAACTTATGTTAGAAGGTTTGCGTTTTCAAATTTAGGTGGCGGAAGCTGGGTTTGCTCATCAGTGAGCTTTAAAAGTACAGTTATTGATGCTCCTCTCCTTATTTTGGTCTATCTGGTTTTGCTAATAGAATACCCAGCGACTGAGTGTAAACACCAGCTTCTCCTAACAGAAATGTTATATATTCATAAATAGATGGATAGATACGTAACCACCCAGGCAGCACACACACCAGTGAGAACTATGGAAGTTCTTTCACTCTGAGACTTCACGCGCGCACAGTCCGGACGTCTCACCACCGCAGCACAGGCAAGGTAGCAGTGAGAAACCCACTGCTTAGCCACGAGGTATGGGAAACGGCAGAAAGGCAAAACAGGATGAAAGACTTGTCAGACCCGTGAATGTAAGTAAGCACTGCTGTGAAGAAGTAACAGCCCCTATACAAGTGCTGCTGTTACATTAAATGCTAAATACACCTCCTTGTAAAACCATATGTAACTAGCAATATTCCTGGCAACACAGATCATAGAAATACTTAGAAACAAAGGCCAGGCCTCACTGAAAACTCTCCAAATGTCTTTGGGTAAAGAAATATTGCAGCCCTTTTTGCTGCAAGGTTGGACTCACATTTAACACTGAGGGATATCACATATCAAAGAGAGCTGCTTCTTTTAAAGAGCTGAGTGCCTTTCTTAGAAAGCTACCAGAACTCCTTTCCATCTTTTTTTGGCGGACTCATATCACCAAAAGTTATCACATGCAGACATTAGGCACAGAGATAACACTGTAACTCTCCATATACTGGACTGGGTCCTGGATAACAAGACCTACTGCAACTGGTCCAAACAGGGCTGGAGCTGTCAAAAGTTTCACTCTTGGGCTATGAACACAGCTGATTCAACAAATTCAAAACCAACCAACTCCTTTTAGCAGAGCATCAATTATCCGATAACAAAAGTCAACATATCTCAGTCACTCCTTATCTGCAGCTAACTCTTTAACTATACTCCTACGTAAAGCTACAGCTTACTGATTGACTTGCCAGGTTTCACATGCTACATAAGAGCTTCCTCCAGAGGCTCCGGTGACACAGCGCCATGCTCTGGTATCCCACGCTGCATTCCCACGTACCAGGCACTCCCGGGCATCTCCATCAGGAGCCGCCACACAGGAGACTGGCCATGGCATGACCCCGATGCTGCCGAGGGGGCGTTTCTTCATGGGATGTGATCAAGGGATGCTCAAGGGAGTCCTCAGGGAAGGCGCATCCTCCTCGCCGCAGCCTCACGGCACAACCTCTCCACTAGCCACGAGATAATGAGCCCACCGCATGAAGCCTTGCTCCTTAGGTAAGGGAGCCGGTTAGGAAGGGGTCATACTCACCAGCGTCCACCCGGGAGAAGCCGTCTGTGCGGTCTGCAGAGCACCCCCTCCGCGTCTCTCTGAGCCTTCCGAGACTGTCAGCGTTCGCACTGACACCTTGAGCATCGCCCCCCTGACTGCTCGCTCAGCTCCCTCCCTCTCCTGCCTGCTGAGGGTTTAGCATCTCTCTTTGATGCAAGGCTCAGCCTTGGACAGGGTAGCCTGCACCAAGCCAGCCAGGAGACGTCTCTCCCAGTCAATGCTGTTATGTTCATTGCTATGGAGCTGGGTCCTGCGCATACTCTTACTGCTTTTGCTTTTTTTGGCTGTTTTTTTGTTTTGTTTTGTTTCAAATATAACAACCTTTTTACCCTTCAACTTAAATCTGTGCATTTAGGGATGCATTAACACTAAACTACAGCACGGAAACCCAGTCATGCCTACATTTTTTACATCTCTCCAGAGGAATCACATGAACTTGTTACCTGAGTAAAATCAGTACAAACTAAATCAGATTTTCCTTCTACCTTATAAAATGCAGTGGTGCCTCAGGTGACCTTGTGCACCTACCTTACAGAAAGACAAGTGCTGACATACAGTTCAAAACATTGGAGAAAAAAAGCCATCCTATCATAATTATGAGCTGAGCCCCAGCCAGGCCAGCTTCCCTTTCAAAAGCAGAATTTTGCCCACTAAATTTAAATACTTAATTTTGCACATGGAGCCTCCCATTGTTACAGCCGAGCACCTGCTTTCATTGAAGAACCACAGAGAACCATTTGCTGGAAATACATGGACCATAACCTATTCTGTTCAATTTCCCAAATTACAGTTTTCTGCCTTCAATAATGTTGAGGACAGGAGTGCTGCTTTTTGACAATAAAATATTATCATCAATCAAGTAAACTGAGCTTCAGTTCAACAGTTCAACTCCTTTGGTCTGTAATTCCATCAGTATGAAGGCAGAAAAATCTTTGGTTTAGTGCTACTTTGAAAATACTTCATAGTAGCTATTTCTAGCCATTTAGTAGGAATTCACTTTCAAGATAACTGCGAATAACTTCTTGTCTGATCTGGGGGGAGGGGGGGGGGGAGAAAAAAAAGAAAACAATGGAAGAGAGAGAGAGAGAACAGTGCTTTTCCTTTATGTTTCCTAAGACAAAACACAGGTGTAATATCCATGCCCAGAAGGTTTTTAACTAGCACTAGCTTACGTCAGTAAATTAACCTGGATAAGACCTATCTGAATATCCTCATATATTTTTGTCTCAACCGTCCATCTTTACCGATGCCAGAGATGACCGATTAGACTGACGAACTGCAAGTAACTTCCTTTTGCTTTCAAATTATACCAATATTTCTTTAGGTGAGAAACTTCAGTTTATCTAAACAAAAGTCTGAAGTGGTTGGCTAAACGAGACAATGTAATACTCCAATCACCCAGTAGGTCTCAAAGTTTAGTTGTTCAGACCATTTACAAATGTGTACTGCACGTCGACACCTACTGTCAGCGTTGGCATGCTCCAGCCGAGCGCCCAAGAATCAGAAGAATCAGAACTGTATCAAAAAGCAACAGCATATCCAGTTCCAGGAAAATAAAAAAAAACAAAAATCAAATAAATACCTGCATGCTCTCCAATGTCAGAGCATAATCCACAGTATTCAGCGGGAGGCTTATCTGAAACAGTTAAATAGACCTGAGAGGAGATACCATACCTTCAAAGGTATGAGAGGTTTGCATACTGTACATGTTATCACTCACTGGCCATCACGTTATCTCAAAACATTTTTCCATATTTCAAAACAATACAAGCATAAAAATGTTGGTATTTTCTGTTACATATAGTTCATGTCACATGTTCCCCAGGAAATCTTGCTTTCACCTACACACTAACAATTCAGTGGTGCTAAAAGATTTCCATTTTGTGTGACTTAAAGAGCAGAAACGATGCACATCGATCAAGTACAAGAAGTTCTGCTGGTGTCCCTCTACTAACGCAGTGCTAGTTGGCAATCACGGGATGCTGGTTGAGGGCAGTCAGATGCAGTGGAAGAGATGAGAGCCAGCCTGGAAGAAGTCCAGACAGAACTGAAGAACAACAACTCTGGGCAGCTGAATCAATTAATTTGATGTGAAAACAAAAAGGGAGATGGGCAGCAGTTGGAATAACACAAAGAATCAAGACTGCAACATGCTGCTTAAGATGTGAGAGATGAAAGCAGATTTGTATCACTAAGGGAAAGATGGCGAGATGTAAAGGAAAATATTGCAGCAGGGTGACGCTGAGGGAGCCTGAAGGAGTGAGCGTAAAAGAGATTTGGAGATGGGGTTGTGTCACTGAGGCAAGTGAATGAGTTAGAGAAAGAAAAACGATGAGCTGTCTCAACATCTAGGGAAGGGTGCAGGAGGAGAGGGTTATAGGAGGAAGAGACGATTGGGCAGGATGCTATGGGGAGGAAGGCGTTCATGTCACACATTTCAAACGTTGCAAATTTCTCTTGGGGTAAAAAAGGGTCACTAGGACAGTATCTAATGAGAGCTTTCTGCCAGTCTTCCCTTTACTTCAAGTATTTCAGTTATCTCTCTCATCTCACATAAATCCACCAAATGGCTTACTGAATGGCAAGGAGGTAGTAACTAATCCTCTACTGAGTTTAAAAATGCATAAAATTGGTAGCAAATGTTTATTACTTTCTCATCCATGCAAAATAATGTGCATGCTTCAGGCACTGCTGCTCAGCAACTCAAAAGCAGTGAACTTACTCCAGTTAAATACCTCAGTGTCATTCACTTGAAAACCTGCTCAGTCATAATTTTTAGTAAGTGCACAGTATAAGATTGTCATGAATTGTATCAAAGGCAACTTCTTTTTTTTTTTTTAAACTGTGAAATGAAACACAGGATTCAAACCTACAAACCTGGGAGCTCTGGCTATGAGTTGTTAATACTCAAAATATTAGCAAGGCCTTCTGTAACATAAATCTTACTTCTGAAGAGCTAGGTAAACATATTTGGTTCATGAAAACAGGGCTTTACCACTGGTGTAAAAATTGCATAACCTTATATTTAAGATTCTGTAATTGTTCATATTTATGTTTCATTTTATAAAAATGCTTAATGGTTTAATACTTACTCTTTAATTCAAATCAGTAACCTTAACTCTACCTTTAATTAATTAATTCCAGTCTTACATAGAGAACCCAAAGGGGAGACAAGCTGCTATGTAAGTGACCCTTTGCAGCCTAAAACTTCCAGCAAGATTTCAAAAAACCACAGAGTATTAGCCAAACTGTCTGCCCCTGAAATTCAGCTGTAAAATGCCCCCAAATTTCACTAGTAAAACTGAAACCATCATTAAATTTAAATATGTAACCTTAAATTGGCAAATGAAAGCTCAGGTTAAGCTACCTTTTTGTATCTTAAAGTGAGTGTCTGTATACTCTGGGACGTGATGTGTGGTTTCTGCTCTGGTATCATTCCTCCCAGATGTTAGCAGCCATCTGGGTCCTAAAAAAATTACAAGGGTTAAATTCTCTCCCTAGACAGTAGTTTTTGGAGCACATCTATGCCAGGGCTGGTTCTGCAACACGGCTGTAGAGAGGGCTAGCAGAATTCCCCTCCTCTCACGTGTTTTCATCATCTTTCATTTGCTCTATAATACATCATCATTCCTACATTAAAAAATAATTCCACGGTAACCAAAGGGAGTTTAACAAACTTTGCAAAAAAACAATCATAGTGGGGGGAAGGGAGAGGGTGAGAAGAAAGGAAGCTATAAGATAAAGAAGGCTCAAGCCCAATGACATCCACATCTAACAAAATTTCTTCAGGCAGAGCAAGGAATGCATTTTTCCCTTGCAAAGTATACTTTTCAGAGATGCTTGAATCCTTGCTTTCCGGTGCGTAAATAGTTTCTTCTATGCTGTCTCCATAAAGATCACACAGTCTCACAAATGAGGCTGAGCTGGGCAAACAAAGAGCCATTTCTCAGCTGAGCTCATAAATTACTTATTGTTTTAATATACTGGAAAATTGGCAGGAAGCGGGGGAAGGTACATTGGTTACACAAGACTTTATACCATCACTTATCCTTGCCTTCCATTAAAAAAAGTTAGTTGCTGTAGCAACTGTCAAACCACACTCCAGTTCCTCTTCCTCCAAGATACAGAACTTCTCCAAAACACTCACATACAACACAGTCCTCCCCCAGCCGAAGGACACTGTTTCTGGCACTTTCGCGTTCTTTAAAAAGATAGAGGCTCTCCAAGGAGCTGACAAATCCTTCACAGGGCTTTTGCTCCAAGGTACGCTTCCATAGAGACAATTACCTGAAATCCTTAAAATTCTGCCCTGCCTCCCCCCCCCCGCTTCTACCTCTTTTTTTTCTTTTCTCTTCTTTCTCTGTGTTACAGAGAAGGCTACTCCATGCAGCTTATTTCATCACTACATCTTCCAGAATTAAGCAAAATGCCTACATATCTACATATGTTACTCCCTCTCTTGTTCCTTCCCTCAAGGGAAAGGCACGTGCAATGGGGACATCATCCCATAACACACGTTGCAACATCTCTAGGTCAGGAAAGGCCAAGTCAAAGATACATCTCCTACCCAGCACCTAAAGAGACAACCCCTCTCCACAACCACTTCTCATTCATTCCCAGGGGATCCCTGCTCTGTCACCACGGAGAACAAGACTTCTCTCAACTGGCTGAAATTCTCCTCCATTGGACACATTTGAATAGGCTACAAACAAGTGAAAAAAAAAAAAGAGACTGGAAACCACTGGCATAAAGAAAGCCCTTAAGAAAGTTCTGTCAGAAACAGGACAAATCACTACTGAAGAAAATCTCATGAGAAAGTGAAAATATATTCCTCCCCTTTGTGCACCATGCCAATATTAATGATAAGCAAAGATCCCTGGGAAGCTCTTACGTGTTCAAGGACACTACCGAGGGCAGGATGTTTGTACAGCAGAAGAGAGGTCTTTCTTACCTTCTTACCTCCCTCAATCCCTAGCAGCTCCATTCTATTTCCAACCAGAATTAGATGCTTAAAATATTTTCATGCCTAAATGGTTTTGGTTTTTTAAAGTATTAGTGCAAACAAATCTGTTCTCATACCTAATGGGATGATTATTTTTAATTACTGTCTAGAAAAGACAGCATCGTAGTATTGCACAGACTGTATTCAGGAATATATACAAATTCTACTCTTCCAAAAAAAATTTCAGACTTGGATATACTTACCTTTTCCTATCATAGTAGTTTTATCATAATTGTCCTGTGAAGTGTCTTGTAAACTGGGGCATTAATGGTTCCACACAAAATTTTTTTTGGTTCTTCTAGAAGGGTCCGAGCTACGCGGCCACTTTAACTTGCGGTTCGCTTCTTCAGTGCCATAAGTATCACCTTTGTTCCTTTCTACCAACTCACTTGTTTCTCTGACAGGGCAAAGAATGAACTGAAAATGTACGATGTACTTGTTCTGCCTACACCAGCAGAAAGCACTTAGGCAACTACGGGAGGAGGGGTTAGCGTGCGCATCCATACAAAATTAATTGCGAAGTAAA
>VYZW01002018.1:136184-150772 GCA_013401315.1 Balaeniceps rex | reverse complement strand
GGCGATAGCTAATGCTCCTAATAAAACTGTAAAAATACCAGTGGACCAGTGGACATCTTAACATAATGTAGTTAGGGTCATTATAGAGCATATGTAACAAGACCAGGTCAATTCTGCAAAGCATCTGTTTAATCTGCAAAAAATTCTATGTTGAGATCTTAGAAAGGGATAGAATACCTGCACTATTGTTCTCCTCAACCATGGTAAATAGCTATATTCTTGATATGATAACAAGCGTGGAAAAGCATGTACTGTTCTATTCCAATGAGACTGAGCACTAATAAGGGCATTAAATGAATACATCATATAAGCTAATGATAAAATAACATCCAGACCACTCTTTTAAAGCAGACACTGAAGTTACTATTCTCATATGACTACTGAGGAGAAACAGCCCCAACCCCAAAGATCTGCCATAGTAGTTTTCTGATTTAGAAGGTGGTAAGTGGGAATTAGTAACAACGTCTAAGCCTTGGATCAGATTGGCCTTGCAGCAGAAATTCTACCCGAGGAGAACCTGTAGGATTCAAATCTTTAGATGCAATTGGAAAAAAAAATTACCAACAGAAAAAAATTCACAAATCTCATAGACTCAGAAAGACATGGCTTTGGCTTGAGAGGTCCTTCTTTTTTATGAACTGTCATGTAAGCATTTTATAGTGCCTGACTATCTACGTTCAACAACCAATTAACAAAACTTTTAAAATTACTGTTAGAGGGAAAATTGGAACAAGCAGTACGGGCTTTTCTTCTGTATGTGAAAGAGAGAGTAGTTTATAATTGACTCAGAATCCTAGAACACTCATCATCTTGACAGGCAGAGCTTGTTTTTAACTGAAGAACACCTTTTTTGTATGTGTTTCATTTATATCTGTAACACATGTTCCACTATCTGGAAATCAGTCTCAATAGCAAGTGCACATGTAAAATCCACATTGTGTAGACCACATTGTTCTTGTACTCAGCTTTCTGAGGCATGTTTGGATTATGCTCACATAATAATGAGGTTCAAAAAAAGTTTAAGAAAAGCTCTCTGATTGCATTAATACAGTAACAACAACATTTGCAACAACTAATGCTACAGTTGACTGAAGGCTTTAGTGCTATAATAAAACAAACCCATATGATAATTAAAAAAAAAATCGTGTTCACATAAAATGAGCCGGTTGTATATATGACCCCTGAGTGAGCCAAGATCATTCTCCTGCCCTTGAGCTTTAAACACAATTCTAGATTACTTCTAAAAAGCTTGAAAGCGTTTCTGAGTTAAGCCACACATTGTCACATACCGTCTTGTTATACTAGAACCATGTAAGTAAACATCTTAGTGTATCCGTATACTTACTGTAAAATATGACATTGCCTAACCCTGCATATTTCTCTTATGGTGGGCTATTAGGCAGCAATTAAGTTCTTCCCTATCCCACCTGAGCAAGAACTTAATTCATATCTAAAGTAAACCTAAAGAAAACAAGTAAAATCTTTTTTCATTATTTACGGGCTGCATGAACACAGAATCTTTATTATGTGTTTTCTTAGGTAAGGAAATGTTTAAAAGCAAAAAGACGATATCCCACTGAGAAGCTACAAGTCAAATTTCTATCTGCTGGGTGGTGGTTACAGGGTTGGTTATTTTTCCCCCGCCCCTTTCTAAATGACTGCTTATAAACAGCTGAAAAATGGAAGGCAAAGGCTATCTTGAGAAGTGCAAAGTTTCTGGTACTAACACACTTTGCTCTTGACCTCCATTGGGTCAGGGACACTTCTACAGGATAGGGACTGCAAGCGTTTCAATCTCTGGATTAGGTCACCAGCTACCAAGAAGAGCCCAAGTGTGCATATGACCTACAAGCAACCACAAAGGCAATTATTTGTGTCGTACACTCACAGGCCACTGAATAGTTCATCTATATTTTAGTAATAGCATCAATGTAAATAGCACATTCATTGAGAAAGAATAAGATAAGTATGTACTCTTAATGGTTACTGTTGGTAGAGCAGGTACAATTTTTTAAGCAACTTTCTCTTGCAGGATGTGATTTTCAGTACCTTTGCCAAGCTTCAGCCAATCATCAGGAAGTCATCCTGATGGATATTCCCCTCAAGCTAATTTTGTTTTGGAAATCTTCAGCTGTAAACGGCCAGCTTTTTTAAGAATATGCCTTCAAAAATATATGGCCCTCTTCTGTTGTCCCCAAAAGAGAAATATTTTTCTGTGAGCCTTCCAAGCCAAGTATATATTTGGTCACCTTTTTCACACACAGCACCAGTGGTCCCTTCATTGTTTGAAGAATAGACTTGGTGGAAATGTTGGGGACGTGCCTGTGACAGGGAAAGTTCTCTTGCTGTTCCAGTGTTTACTCTGATTTGGCCAAATAAATTTGTGAAAAATACCTGTTTATATGTAGAGATTATTAGCTTGCTATACATTCACTGCTTGGTTTTCTGAAGATCCTGTTTGTACTTATTTCAGGCTGGGGGTGAGCAGGACTCTCACTGTAATTCAGCTCCTGGGTTGATCCGGGCAGTCTTGAATGTGGAGCCGAGCACGAGAACCTACAGCCAGGAAGCCACCCTACACAAGCTCTCATGGTTACAACTGGAGGTTGGCAAGCAAAGGCGAGGTAATTGGGTTTCTGACCATCAACAGAAAAGGAGAATAGGAGGAGACTGACAAAGGGATGGGGAACCTGGAAAGGAGATGTGGATGCTGCCGAGATCAGATTAGAATCTGAGAAGTCTGAAGTTGCATGGACATGGTACTACACAACAGGGAACACAAAGAAAGCCCAGAAAATGTACCTAATGAGAGTTAAAGTACAGGGAAAGAACCGTAAGTGGCTGGATAAAGAGCCAAAGAGTCCAATGCTGGGCATATGAGTGAAATTAAATTTTGCACAAGAGCTTCTTAGATGTGTGTTCCTTTTCTCAGAGGGTCTGTTTAGAGACACTCTTTTCTACCTGTGCAGAACATGCAGGGCAACAGCTGAGATCATATAAAGGGCTATAACATGGCAAAACTTAGAAAACTGGCACTCAGAATTAGCGGATACTCATGTTGTAATTTTGGTAGCCCAGTTCCTCTTCTGTAGAATGGCAATCATACTACTTTTCCTCTCAGATGGGTATTGCAAAGGCCGATTAATACTTTTTAAAGCCCTCAGATACAGTTGTAGTGAAGGTGAGAAAAAACAAGGAGTAAATTTATAACTCTCAAATGTTTGAGTCTGGTTGAAAACTGGCGCAAGCAAGGGCTGTGTACTGAAAAGTGAGGATAACACAAAATACTGAATAGCTCCTCATTCACTGAGCACCGTTTATTCCATGCACTGAATGACACAGACATTTCATTGAAAACATTTCAATGTGACTGCGTAATTAAGAGTGTATTGAACTGTATATGCACAAGGAAACATAATTAAGGTTGCAAAGATTGTATCTCACTTTTGGCATTTCCTAACCTTTGAGCACTTGACTTTGCATCAAAGCAATATACTTCAAACAGATTTTGGATATAGCATGTGCACACAGGTGCCTGCACGCACCCACGTTAAATGCAAACTAGTTACGTTCTCTCACACATACATTTTACACACATTGCTATTAGCAATGTTTTCTAGTTAAAGAATACGAAAACAACCCTCTTCTCTGTAGGAAAGTACCATATTCCTTTTTCATGTTTCATCTTAAATTTTACATTTGCCAAGCTGCTCTCTGAATTTTTACATCTATCCTTGCAGGGTTTTTATTATGGTAGATGTTTAATTTTGATTGTGGACATCCTGAAACAGAAACCTTATCTTTTAAAGTGCTTCATAAGCTTCAGTATTAAACAAAGAACTAAGAAGGAAGTCAAACAACAATGTTCTTTTAAAATAGGTAATCTCTGCTTACATGATTCTGCAGCTAACTTGGGGATGTCCAGGAAAAAACCTGTGTGTACACTGCTACTGAATTCTTCATCTCACATCCACATCTAAGCAACACTTGTCTTTCAAGTGTCGTAACAGATTTGTAAGAATATGCTTTTAACAATACAAAATCCATCCAAAATGAAATAAAATGAACATCTGTATCAGTGAGAAGGTGAAGTCCTACAAACTCTTCCACAGTTCACTCAATGGCAAACGTTATTCTCGGCAGCATGGAATTATAGCACTGGCATGGCTTTTTCCTTGCAAAGCCTGCATGGCAGTAAGTACTGCTTTCAGGAAAGACCCTTTATTTACCAGAACAGAAATATGCAGTTAAAAAAAAATAAAATCCTTCTCCTGCNAAAAGAAAAGAAAAGAAAAGAAAAGAAAAGAAAAGAAAAGAAAAGAAAAGAAAAGAAAAGAAAAGAAAAGAAAAGAAAAGAAAAGAAAAGAAAAGAAAAGAAAAGAAAAGAAAAGAAAAGAAAAGAAAAGAAAAGAAAAGAAAAGAAAAGAAAAGAAAAGAAAAGAAAAGAAAAGAAAAGAAAAGAAGAGAAGAATGCAACCTCTTGAAACTCTATTAATATGAGGCCTGACATGCTCTCTAGGATATCCCTACCTTTTGCCAGAAGCTACAAATGTATACTCTAAAGTAAACAATGGAAAGGTTACTGAAGGTTAAGTACATTCACATACTTCAGAGTGAACAGCCAGCCACCATGCTGGGAAGATAATTTACACAGCACGAAGCCAGTGCCCCAGTTAGGCCAGGCTGGGGGCCGCTGGCTGTGGCAGGGCCCCCCCGGGCAGGCACAGGCACCAACCATGGGGGCACCTCTGTCTGTCCCCCCACCCACCCCTCCCGACCCCTTGCCCATCCATCTTCCGTGGGATTCCCTGGCTGGCCTCATGACACGCTCCATGACATCACCTGCCTGCTAATAATAGCACTTCAGTCAGCCACCCGCCAGCAGAGACGGATGGGTTTGGTTACAGATGCACTCACTGAATGGCTGTGTCGTGTAGTTGTTGTGTCGCGTCCCCCCCGCCATCCCCCTCCCAGAGTCTTGTTTCTCTGCTGCCAAGGAAACGCCGGGAACACACTCTTGGCGCGCTCTGCTCCCTCTTTCCAACACAGGCGCACAATTTTCCAGGTTTGCTGTAATGAAATCTCCGTTGACATCGGGGCCAGCTGCTGAGTGTTACTCAGGCGCATCCTCAGCTGTACCACTGTGGCCATCCTGTGCATTCAGTGTAGGATAAACTGCTCAGTCTGTAATCTTGAGTCACGCATACATAACTGCATACTGCAGCTAAGGATTTACAGTGCCAGAGTACAGCAATGGAAAATAACTCCTTCACGTTGATGCTTTTTTGAAATTTGTTCTCCAGCAGCCATTAGTGCTTAGCATAATGGCCCCCAGAATTATTTTCAGTTTAGAACTTGCCGCATAATTTGTGCGTGTTTTGGTCAAAACTATCAAACATGCATGACAAGGAAGAGCACTTTGTCTTTGCACCCACTTCTGGAAAGCACCAGAGCCCTAGAAGGATGCTTACGAAGACCTACAGTGCCTCTCTCTCTCTAAAAGGGATTTTCTGTGCAGCAAAAGAGCAGTCAATAGTTGACATGGACCTTGGCACAGACCCAACAATCAGGACGTAAGGCCAACAGGGGTCCTCTAATAGCCAGCCTGTCATTAGGCATCTGCTCCTGGTCTTCACTGCTGATGGCATTATCTGACCCAGACAGATTTAAGCTGTGATACAAAGGCCTCAGCCTACCACAAGTATGTCTGCAACTTGCACAGCCTTGGAGCAGTGCAAGCCACACTAAAACACATTCAGGCCCCCACCCCTCCCTGGGAGTTTTATGAAGGAACAGAAGAGGCTCTGACAGTAGTACGAAGCCAGAACATTTATTAAAACAGGCAGGTAATCCTACCCCTAACACCTTGGCTACTGTGCAAACCTCTGCTGAACAAAGCCAACCATCCTGTCACTTTACTGCTCTACCCCCACTCCTTTTTTCAACTTTTTATCATTGCTGACACTATCCTGAATCACACTGTACATAGCACTAAATTATTCACTCCTTTACATACCATTTACCTTATTAATGATGATGTAAAAACCAGAAGTGAGGGGAGAATCCCAAATACAGCGCTACAGGCAAATGGACTAACACATAGACCCAGACCACTGCCTTGCAGTCCCATAAATTTGCCTTACACATTGCATCCTTTCCCTGACCAGCTTCTTCTATGGGAATCTCCTGACTATGATTGTTGCACTGTTTCCTAGCTCTATGAGCACATTCTGAAGGGCGCCTGTGAGGCAGTCCATAATTGCCCCTTGGGGGCGGGACATCTGCAGCAACTGACTTGCTCTGAACTGCATGTCACCGTGCTCCCACCTTGCATAACATCTACCTGGGAACCACATCTACATAGGAACTGAATTCTTCTCTGTATGAAAAAGGCTGCCAGTCTCTATATATTCGTATATATATTCCCTATATATTCTTATGAGCAATTGAAATAATTAGTTTTAAAAGTTTTACAAAGATGAGCTGATTTTTAAGCTCTCATGACCCTGATTTCATAGCATCAGCTGGTTAGAACTGGACAAAATACAACACCCTCCCCTCTGAGACAAGTCCCCCTGCTTTTTTTATCAAAATTAACTTCAGCCCTAATACTGTAACTAGTTCTCTGCAAATGGATTTGGCTTCAAAGTGGCTCTGCCTACACTGAGCTAACTGCACAACAGAGGCTAATGGTTAAAGCAAGGACCTTTGGAGGCTATTGTTTCTTGTTGTATTGGGCTCCAGTTCCTCTGAATGCCAAAGAGTAACAGATTATCTAAAGTACATCTACAACTCTACTTCTTTTGTGCAGTTAAAATGTTAATGTTGGTATATACTAAAGGAAAAGGAGCAAGGAAGAAAGCTGACTATTAAAGAGAACAGGCTTGTACTCTCTGCAGCATCTATACCTCAGCGGGATTTCATGTACTAAAGCTGATACACACTGGGAAAGCCTTTCTCCGTACAGAAGTGCAGTCCATTCAGTGACATGAGCTCTTTTCTCGCCAACAAAACAAACCTTGAGATCTTTGCTTGCTTGCCCCTCTTCTAGTCTCTATGTCCTGCTGTGTTTTTATTTTAGAAAAATAGTTTCAGTTCTCCTCATAGACAGCTTGCTTGAATGTTATGATAAATTTACACTTGGACTTTGCCATTTTCACCTGTAGCGTCATGATGCAAAAGGACCCTCTAGAAGTGGTACATCCGACATTTCTATTCCTTTGTTTCAGGTTTATGTATTTAAATAATGATTCTTCACGTCAAAATTCAGCCAATTTACGGTGATCGTCCCTGAACCAACTACTGAGAGCAGTGTTGGAGGGAGAGGGGTAAGGGAGGAGAGAGCAAAATACTCTTTCCGCTTTAGTACTGCTGTATCATTTTAGAAACAGATGAATTTCCTCCTCACCCTCCTTAACAAGTCTAACAGTTTCAACTCCCCTTACAAGCCTTCTCAGGAGGTGACAGGCACATCCAACATCTTTTATTTTTTGCAGTGGTGCACATTCAGGACACTCTCTGCTCATTTCAGACAGATAAACATTTGGACTATAGGCTTCACTTCTAGTACCAAGTATTTTTCCCCACCTTCTAAACTTGCCTTGCAAAATAACCTAGTTATCTTCTCTATTAAATAATCAGTGTTGAGGTACCCGATAACCCTAGGTGTTAACAAGGTGGAGGAAATACTTAAGGTATTACACAAAGAGATGTACCTAGGAAGATTTTAACTAAACACTCTCCCAAATCCTTACACTGAATACATCAGGCTGAAGAAGATTTAAGCCTTATCACGTTTATCTTTTTCTGTACTGACGAAGTGCTATCATAACAAATGATCTTGTAAAAGCTAGAACTGTATTGCATGATTATAAAGGTCTTTGCAAGTTTCTGGTATCCACGATAGGAATTCTCAAACCGGAGCCATGCAGCCTGCAAACTCTCTGGAGAGCTTGCTGGGTCCCTGACTCGCCACTTCCCATTTTCAACCAGTGAACTGCACTAACAGAAATTAAGGTATTTAATACTTTCCTAATACTGCCTTCTAATGCAGGAAACTGCTGTAAACTTTCCAGGAATTATATTCTCTTGGTAATAAAAGAAGGTGGTCTGCCTAACAGTAATTGTGACAGTAGGTATTAACAAAATTATTTTGTTGCTCAGAAAAGCCCAATAACCAGCAAATCAAAGGAAATATTTCCTCTTTCATGGGCAGTCCAGAAGTCAACATCATAGAGTAATACTTACTACACCTTTTCCTATGTACTTAAAATGTTACAACTGAAGAATTTTCCTGCCTTGAATACCACTCATGACTATCCAATCTTGAGAGTCTTAAGCTGAATTAATTTAGAAAGAAAACTGTGTGTTTTCAAACACCACACTGTACGTGCACAGAGAAGAGCCAAGCATTTCCAGTTCCAATTTTTCAGATGAGAAGATAAAGACAGTGATGCTAAGACTTATCTGACGTATAGGATTAGCCACAAAAGAACAGAGAGCGTGCCTCCAAACTACGAGGTCTGGCAGTGGGGATACACCATCCTCTCAACTCCCTCCATCTGCCACACATTCAACATGAGCTGTATCAGAGCAACCATCTGAGACCCCCTGATCCATCCAGCATCTGCCATCCTGACTCCAACTGAAGCTTTACTGACCAATAGTTGTGTTGAAAATGCAGCTTCAGAGTCACAGAAAGGAAAGTCCAGGTACTGGAATCTGATCTTTAGACAAATGGATGCTCCTTTTAGTACTGGCTGCCTCCGTGTCTTACAGCGCAAGCACATCCGTGCACAATGCTGTTGTTTTTACTACGCTAACGTAACTCTGAATATTAAGCATATGCTGGCACACACATCTTTATATGTGAGAGCAAGCAATGACAAACTAGACACATGAGTGCGGATGGCCCTTCAGAGTTAAATCTGACTTGACTCAGGAGCTAGCTCCAAGTTTGAAAACAAGATGCCAGCAACATATTTATCTTTGTTGTTTGTCCAGCATTAGCAAGACATGCTTCTAAATATATAAACTGCAACCTAGTGAGTATCTTTTGCATTCAAAAAACGGTTGTGTAAGAGGCTGCAGTTTTTTTGACTTACCAGGAGATGGCGGCTGAATCTTAGGTTGTTTCTTAGTATCTCCAGTGCTGAAGACTTCTGGAGGGGGCTCCTCCCCTCGCTCAATCTTGCACTCGAAGGCAAACAGGTACTGAATGTATTGTTTTTTCAGGGAGCTGGCTGCGCTGCTCGAAGTGCCAACGTTCAAGGTGGTTGCCAGCTCACGCCACTTCTTGTTTTTATTAACCTAGCAAAATAAATGGCAGAATCATTGGTTTGCAGCAAAGTGGTTTAAGTCAGGAGACAAAAAAGGGGAAAAAAAGGCAAAAAAACCCCCACTTAATATCTTGGTTTACTTTTTTATTTTCCTCTTTTAACTAATGCTCATTACTCCCACACGCAGTAATGCATAGACAGCATTTACAGTTACAAAACCATTAAGGAACCTGCCGACAGCTACATAAAAAGCTTTGCTTGTGGAGAGTCTTCTGCATGGTGCATCTTTTAAATGCCTTGCGCTCTTCCAGGGCCTATGCTCTTCAGTTAGCAATCCATCTCCAAGCAAATGCACGCTCATTCTCCCTCTCTCTGACACCCCCCCGCCTTCTAATTAAAAAGTAGCTTCTAAAAACTAATTTAGAAAGCAATAACAGCGTTATTCTGCAATGTAAGTGTTTGAGCATTGATATGAAAAATACATTTTTCTCCAAAATAGCCACCAGCTGTCAAACAGTTCAGCTTGTAATTCCTGCTTCAAGTCCTTTCACTTTAGGGCGTCTTGCAGGGACAGATCAATGATCCTTTGGCTAGATGAGAGGCAGAGTGAAGCAAGGCCCCTTAATTAATTAAGGCAGACTTCAAACACGCAGGGCTAGTCCAGCAATACTCTGTATTACATACAGTGCTGACTGCACAACTCCGCTGCGAGTCTTGTTTGCAGTGTAAGGCTGATAGTATTGAAAGACTCTGTTCATGAGTTCCTCAAACACAGCTGATCTGTAATAGCATCAAAGTTCATTTGTCATCCTGGATGATGCCACTGGCTCGCTCAGCTGTACCACTCAGAGCAGCCAGTATTTTTGCTGTAATACCTGATGCCCCAGAGTTCATTCAACCACTGTGCAATTGCTAGGTATGATCCAAGGAGGGGAGGCAGCACTGAAATAAATGGGGTTTAAATGTCTGAGCATCTCAGCTTTTGTTGGGGAAGAATCCTGATTCTTGCACGCCATGATGGCTGCTACTTGCCCCAAGGCCTGAGATTTTAATGACTCCAACTTAACTTGTATAGCTACAAAGGTTATCATTAGCCATACTGTTCCTAAGCCTGTATGCCAGCAAAGGAAACATTTCTTAAGTTTCTCTCAGTGTTTAATAACACCGTAACTGCTGCCAGTCAGCACAGATCTTTTGGGGATAGCATTAATAGCAAGCAGGTTGGCATGGCTATACGAAGTGTTTTTATTTCTCTGGTACATCCTGCAAGAACCCAGGAGCTAAAGGAGACGAGATTTTAATAAACTGCCCCTGCTGAGGCTTGAAATCCAGCTACACAGCCCTTTGTGCCTACTGACTTACAGCTAAGTGGTGCATAATGAACACATCGCATAATGCAAACAGAAACATTCATGCCTAAATGCCCAGTATATTGGCACCTGAAAGAAGACTGCCAACAGCTGGTCTGTTCATGTTGGGACCCCATCAATTGCAACTTTTCAGACAGAGAATATGCACCGCTGCCGCACAGCTCCACTCCCTGTCACTCTCCAGGCAGAAACACGAGATGTGGAGTGCAGCAGTTGGAGCAACAGCTTTTTAGGAGAGCATCACACAGATGCATTTAAATAAACCTCAGCAAGTGAAGCTCTGCACCTTTCAGTAGCCCCAAACAGATAAACATGGTAATCATTCATGTGGGTGCACCAGCAAAACCAGGAGCCTTTATTTTCAGTGTGAATTTTTACCAGTACTGAAGCACGCACGTACGTTTGTAACTCAAGCTCTTTCAAAAATCAGTCAAAGTGAACAGCATCTATTCTCTGGCAATGCACAATGTCTGTCACTGCAAATCAACACTGAGTGTCCCAAAATAAAATAAATTTCCATAATAAGCAAACACGAATGACTCTCTAGGATATCCCATCTGCCCCCCATCTTACTTAATTTTTGATGCTAAGAGTCATACTATGGGCACAATCACGCTGTATGAGGCAGAGCAGCTGCATGATACGATTTACCTGTAATAAACTTTCTGAGCTAAAAGTAATCAAATCTTTATGATGCTGGGGGGCACGAGCTGATCACTAAAAATGTCAGGATAACATCTCCCACCCACATACAGCATTTAACAACTGGCAGGGTGAACTATATTAGGTTTCTCCACCTTCCTTTAATAACAAGACTAGCTAAAATCTTTGGACTTGAAGGGCCAGTGATCTAATTCAGTAGTCAAATCCTATGTTGTGAGGTGTACTATTCAAAATAGCATTGAAAATGGTTCTAACTGATGTTGGACATTTTTTTCTTGAACTAACCACATACATTACTAAAACGTGCTCTCTTTCTGAGGATCTAATTTGTTTGCCATATTTTTGAGTTCAGATTCTGTAATTAGTGTAAAATTATATCTGTTTAAATATTAAATAGTCTCTATTTTATATTAAATCTTGCATATACATATTTATCTACATAGCTATGTTTAAGACCTCATCTTGCAAAGCACTGAACATCCACAAACGTCCTTAAATCCACAGAAATTGTGGGTCTCAGCACTTCACAGTAGCTTCTAGCACCTAGCCAGAGTAATCCCCTAGATGCAAGGCATACTTTGTAAAAGCATCAGGCAAGGATAGACGACTTTGAATACCAAACCTAAGGCTGGAAATACTGACCATTTTCTCCTGCTTTCTCTTTTGATGGTGCTGGACAATGAAACATGTAGTTTTGCTCTGTGGTGGTCAGTCTTACAGAACTCACAAGTAATTTCCAAACACCCCTTTGCAAAACTTCCAGTTAACTGGTGAGAACACAACCCAAAGCTTCTCTCTCCCACCTGTGACTTTTTTATTCTCAGTTCTTCCTGCTTTCATTTTCCTTCATCTCAATTAAGTAATTCACCTGTTCCTTGTAATCATTGTGTTTGTAAGGCAACCCAAAATATCCTGTAAGCATTTTCCAAACACAGGGAAAGCACAGTCCATGTCTAAGAAACAAATGTACCGTACAGAGACATTGAGAGATGAAAGGTTTGGGACGAAGGACTGTGTTTCAAGAACATATCTGCCACTTCTCTGGACGAGATGAACTGATTTGTCCTAGAGGCAGTATCCCTATCTTGGAAGGATGGATTTCAAAATCTCCTTTTCCATTCAGCTCTGTCATGTGTTTCCTACTCATAACTTTGATCCAATGGCCTCTTCCTCTTTTCTTCTCTTAGTGACATTACTGGATTCCCCTGAACAGGTAACAATTTCATCTGTCTACAGCAATCATCCATTTTGATTCAAACTGTAGGGTTTTAAGGCAATTATGCAGCCCAAAATGAACTCCAGACAAATATTACAGCACGAAAGTCTGTCTTCTTCAACAGTGTTGTCAGGGCTGAAAATGTAATGGTGTAACCAGCAGGAAATACTTTACAAACAAATGCGTATTGCCTTTTCAAAAGGTTCAGTTTCAAGCACTTCTTCTCACCTGTGCTAAACCTCCGATCTCTTTGACGCAGACATAGAGCCTGAACAGGTCCAGGGGCTTCTTGCCCACAGCTGGCAGACTGGCCACGGGCGTGCCCCTCTCCTCCATGAAAGTGAGGTACCGATCTACCCACATCTTGCGCTCCGGCTCATTTCCTAGTTCATAGACTTTTGTGATCTTCTCTCCAGTTGTGGTAGAGGAACTTGATTTCTAAATCGCAAGAAGAAAAAAAGAGTTGGGGGAAGGGTGGGAGGGGGAGGAAAAAGAAAGTAAGAAACTCACAACATTGAAAAAGAGAAGATGTCAAACAAACTAAAGCTATCACACAACAGTCAGGAATGAAGGCTACTAGTTCAGGCACAAACAGTACATTCTGTCCATATACGGAAAATTCAGCTTTTTAAATAAAGGGCCCAAACTCCCCATTTGCGTATTTCTTTCACTGATCTGAACTTTGGATCCCAGAAGGCAAGTTTCTGATGTTGCCTCATGTCATTTTAAGAAGAGGTAGCTCTCACATAGTGCTTCTCATCCACTTATCTCAAAGTGCTTTGTAAGCAATAATTTGGGTAAAATTAAAACCAAGTTTGTCCCACACAAGTTTGCATAATTCTAAAGCCAAACCAAATCAACCCTCTCCCCTTTGCCCCCAAAAAGGGGCTAGAAAACCTGAAAGTGTTCCTCCAGAACAGGAATTGCACAGAAGTAGCCTAAAGCGTGAATCATGGCAAACTAGTACACCAAGGAGCAGTACTCTCTTTAGAGAGTCACAAATGTTTGTGTTTTACTACCTCTTCACACCACCGCTGGCCAAAAAGCAAGATGAGCAAGAGTGCCTACAGTACAAGGAGATTGGTGGCAATACTGTTTGTTAACTGCCAATTAGCTGCCTGAGCCAATAATGCTTATGAATAGCTACTACTCTCCTCCCTCGAATGAGGACAGAAGATAGCCATCCCACATGTCCTACCTTGCAAAGGGAATGTGTATTATGACCTGGGGAAAACCAGGGATGCACAGGGATCAGAGCTGAACTACCACCAGGAAAAGCAAAAGAGGTAGAAGAGCAGAATTCTTTCTCACATGGCAGAAGTGCAGGAGCAGACCCGTTTTCCTGCTGCTGTTTGGGCTTTACAAAGCTAATGAAAGCTCATGTTATCTCGATGCCCTTTTCTTCTCTTGTGGAGATGGCAGAAAGCACTAAGGCTGCTACACAAGCTCTAACTTCGCACCACATCTTCTCTGTGCAATATAACCCTGTGAGCTGGGCTCTGTGCCATGTGTGGACGGACTACACCCTGTTCGAGCTGCCTCTGACCTGACAGCAGAAAGGGGCTGCCGCTACTGCAGGAAGACCCTCCTGGTTGCAGAAGGTGAAGTGACTTGCTCAGCAGTGGAAGATGGGAGTGGTTCAGAATTAAACCCAAGAGAGAAAGACTGAGATAAAGCTTTGGGAAAGGAGCCATATATTTGAAGGGAAACATATCCTTTATGTCTGTACAGTAAATCCTAAACTTCGTTGTTTGTTGCCGTAGACACTTCTTTAAACTCATCCAGTCAATCACTCTTTCCCTCCTTTGTCTTTTCCTTACTTTGAACAGGAGACAGCACTATGGGAATGGAAATGGGAACTTATTTCTAGTTGAACATCTCTAAAGAAGACTCTAGCTGTACCTCATGGATGCTACAGAACCACCTGCTTCGTCCATGTCCCCACATAGCGCTGGTGAGGACTGGCACTCAGTGCCACGAAAGATGCAGTGGGGTAGCATCCAACTGCCAATGATTTTAAAAGCATTGCCACCAGTCATCTTGCACGTTAGCCTGGAAAAC
>VYZW01002018.1:88525-134443 GCA_013401315.1 Balaeniceps rex | reverse complement strand
AGTAAATCCTAAACTTCGTTGTTTGTTGCCGTAGACACTTCTTTAAACTCATCCAGTCAATCACTCTTTCCCTCCTTTGTCTTTTCCTTACTTTGAACAGGAGACAGCACTATGGGAATGGAAATGGGAACTTATTTCTAGTTGAACATCTCTAAAGAAGACTCTAGCTGTACCTCATGGATGCTACAGAACCACCTGCTTCGTCCATGTCCCCACATAGCGCTGGTGAGGACTGGCACTCAGTGCCACGAAAGATGCAGTGGGGTAGCATCCAACTGCCAATGATTTTAAAAGCATTGCCACCAGTCATCTTGCACGTTAGCCTGGAAAACATGACAGGCTCTGTATCTCCCTCCAGCCATTAGCTGAAACTTGGCAACGCTGGAGGAGAGCCAGGAGAAAAGACAAGTAAAGCCAAGGGGGGTGACCCAGCAGTTCCATGAGCCATTGCTGTTCTTTCCAGTGAATGGATATTCATTTTAATTAAATAAATAGCCTCCTGTAAAGTTTTCTGCCTTGCTTCCTGATACTGTAACTTCTTCACAGTAGTCCTTCCTACAGACAGATATTACCTTTCTTACTTAGAAATGAGGTGCACTCCTGAATTTACTTGAGCCAGATTCAGTTGTGTTACAACTCCTACTGAAGTCAGAGTCAAGGCTGAATTTGTTTTATTAATACTAAGTGGCTGGCAGGAAAGTACTTTGACATGAGTTCTGCAGATTATGCAATGAAAGCACAAACTGGTTCTGTAATGGCAACCAGTTTACTCTAAGCATCACTTGCTATGCATCTGGGTGTTTAAGAAAATCAGTTGAACTCTTTTCAACAAATACACTTTGTCAAAGATTTTTTTGGGGGTGGGTGGAAAGCGGGAAGGAGGCAAATCATGTTGCTACTAATTTGATTTTGTAGTGAGAACAGATATATGATCACATAGGCTTGAACAGCTGAACAAACCAGAGGTACCCCTCCACCAACTGCAGTAGTTGACACAATGCCATAGAACTCTAATAAAAATGAAGGTGGGAAATAGCTTTTACCCAGCAAATTTTGTATGTGCTTATATTCTAACATATGAGGCAACAAAATAGTTTCTATTTCACTTTCATGGTAGTTCACGATTAAGAACATTCAGATTTACCAGTTTTACGTTTTCATTTTCATATGGTAAGATTCTCTTTTTCAAATCAGATTCAGACCAGAATGGAAACCAGTTAAGAATTTTTCATTCTGGGTTTTTCTACTATGCCTCTCAAATGATGCTGCTTTTCAGCAGTGTGGCAGCAGGCTCTAAAATGACAGTATAATCTGAAAACTTTTCACAGCTTACAGAAGGTAAGAAGTGTTTCTTACTGTGTGAGCTTTCAGGTTGTCATGCTTTGTAAAATGGGTGCAATTTTCTTCTGAAATGAAATGTTAACTTTAGAAGAATGCACTGAAGGGAAGAATGCTATTCCTCAAGAGTAAAGATCTTTTTTTCTTCTCTATTTTTATAAATGTAAACATATAAAAATGACAGATGTGTGCAAGCTAGTCTACACAAAAACAAACTTCAGTTCCACACGGACAGCTTCAGCTGGAAGCCTGAATTTGCCTATAGGTAAATGTTAACCCTCAGAAAATAAGGGTTTATTACAAAATGATCCCATTAGCAGATTGTTAACTAAAATGAGCACATGCCAGGCAAGGCTGGAAGAATACAGATCATGAGCTTTTCTTCTGTTAAGTCTGTTGCTAACTTTGGTGATAAAAGAATGCTGGTGCAAGCCTGTGGCACATACCTTTACTTTAGTTGTATCCTACTCTGCCCTCAATCCCCAGCACTCTTCTACATGATATAACTGGCCACATTTAAATGGGTGATTTAAAAAAACCCACATCTAAATATGTGGATACCAAAGCCAATTCTCATATTAAATTTGTCAAACCCCATACTTTATTTTCAATACACCTACCACGCATTAAAACTGTATTATACACAGACACTCATATGGTGAGTCTGCAGAATCCTTCAGAGCAACACAAATTTCTGTAGGAGTTCTTTTCACATTAAGGCAGTGGGTAGTTGTTTCTGTACATATCTCTAAGCATCTATATTTATAGAACTATCTACCGTTCACTTTCCCTACTTCAATAAAGAATTTGCCAATATTACACTTATTACATAGACCTATTTTACCACAGAATGGAGTGTGCATACACAGGCAGCAAAAACTGCCAAGTCCAATCTCTGGCAGAGGCTTTTGCAGGACACAATCCTCTGTCAAGATTTCCTCCTGAAGGACTCTGCAGACCCCTCACAGCTAGCACCATGGAGATACAGTACTACTCAAGTGTATTCACTGTCACATTCATGTGTACCTATGGACAGTGAACAGCATGTTATGGGGTTTTCATAACCTGTTTTCTTCATGTTGCAGTGACCCTGCGTAGTTCACACCCACACTTGCAAATTCTCTTTTAAAGAATTTTAAAGCCACCTTGCCACTCTCAGGGATGCATACTACGTGCAAAATTAGCACAGCAGAAGTGTTCTTTTAGCTATGTACCCGAAGAGCCCTCAAAACGTAACAGTCAACAATTCCTTCTCCACATTTTCTCGTGCCTCACTTCCATATAAAACTGCTGAAAGAGAGGATCCACTTAGTAGGATCACAGGGATATTGTGAAGTGAATCACAGACCATTCACCCTTGCTTTTATCCTCTGCTGGAATGGAGAAGTTGTAGCACATGAAGCAGCTTTGGGATTTAATGAACAAATTCAGGCTGTTTTCAAGTGTAATGAAACGCCTGCAATCAATCATTCCAGTCTATGTCAGGTTGCTGCTGAAGTCGATTAAGTTATCCAATACACTGGCCTTCATAGGTAAAAAGCAATCAGCTAATTTACAGCACTTATTTTTTTATCACTCCAAAGCACTGTATTTATCCGAATATGTGTACCAAGAAGCTAACCGAAGCTAAAGATGCAGCAGCATTTGGACAGAAGGGCATTCAGAAGAAATTGAAAACACAAACTTTCGCCATTTATCTTTCCCAACACTATACTTTGTCATATTTACATGGGAAAAACTCTGCATATGTTCACAATGACTCTAGGATTTGTTACGCAGTTTATGCAATGAGCTCAGGAATGCATTATCATTTGGTTGCCTTTTAGAGGAAGAACTTGTAGACACCCTGTGCAATAACTCTCTTGCTTTCCGCCAGAAAACTGCCCAAACAAGCAATACCCAAAACATTACTGCAAAGAAAACTAACACCGTTTTTGGTACCACCCTTTCAGGAATGCTGTTAAGAAGATGATGAGACTTTGTGGGAACAAGTAACACCAGCTGCCTTCTGAGACTCAAAGTTGCTGCCAAACAAACATCAAAACATTAAGGTGGTGCATTTCACGCCATGCTGCCCCTCTGCTCAGGGGATTCACCAGATGTCTGGTTTTTGGATAGGGAGACCTTTTTCACTTCAATTGGCCTTCCTCTCTTTGTCCTGAGACATACTCTTCAATGCACCACTTCGTGAAAATTAAGTTGTTATCAAATAATTGTTGCTATTTTAAGTGCCCATTAACATCAGGAAAAAACCTTCATATTCCTCACAAAAATATACTGCACTATTTTTCTACAGAGAAATTATGATCATTGTTACTTTTGGCAAAAAGAAAAAAAAGAGGAACAACATAATATTTTTCTAATTCAAAAAAACAAAGCAAAAATGTCCAAGTGGACATTTGCTCCCCATAGGCCATATCTGCTTATATCTCCATTCTCTTTTGTATACATGTATATAGACTTTCTATGTGTGTGTATATATAGATATACATATGATGAAATTTATTTTTAGCTCCACACATCTCTCTCAGGTTTTTCTTTACAACCTGTATGAGAACGACTAAACATTATTAATCTAAAAAATAGTTTTCTAAACCCACACACGCATCAGTTTTTTTCTACCCACAATCTGGGTTATTTCAAAGTAACTGAGTGAAGCAAATCAGAAACAATTTTGTTTTAGACTGTTCCCTGATAACCTAATGACTGTATTTCCAAATACACAATTCAAAATTAAAAATGTTTCAAAAATATACATGGAAGCTTTTTCATGGTGCTGAGTCTACAATTCAAACTTTGATGGATCTTAGTTTCAATAGGGGAGAAGATTTCTTGTTTTGTTTTGTTTTTTTTCCTAAATAATCCTAGCAAAGACAAGTGCAGCAACCAGAGTGAAGTCAGTTGTGTGAAGGAGTTTGGGCCCAGGAACAGAAATGGACTTGTCCTTAACAACACAGTCGGCATGCTTGGAAGCTGATGCATTACAGGAAGGATGTTTTCTTCACAACAACTGCTGTATTACCAGACAGCACACTTGCATGATGCACGCAATTTACTCTTTCTTATTTCAAAGTACTGTTGGGACAAATTTTGCCCTTGGATAAGCATGCTCAGGCCCCACTGAAGCCAGGCAGTGGAACTTACAGTCATGTGTCCGAGAGCAGAATTTGTACCCGGTGTTATAAAGAAAGAAAACTGTTTAGTGGATAAATAATGAAGAAAAGGAATTTACAAAACAAACAAGCAAGCATTAAAATATAATTAATTACAAAAAAATAAACAAAACCCAAAAAAAACAGAGCCACTTACAGGGCTTGATGGAGTCTTTGGCCAGCCTGGGCTGCTAATGCTATCACTTTCATCTCCATGAAATGAGGAGATGCTAGCAGAGCTTGGGGACATTGGGGAAGGGACTGGCAGGTTGCCTGGGGTTGGGGGCTGAGAAATACCCTGAGAGCTGTAGCTATCCTGTGGTAGAGGAATAAAAAAAAATAATATGACAAAGGCAGGGCAAACTTTATTAAAAACAAAAAAAATACATCCAGTTTAACAGACTGACCAATTTTTATATATAAAATATATATAAACAGAGAGACACATACAGAAAACACACACATATATAAATATATTTATATATATATANATTTCAAGCTCACATGGAATGCTAAGCATGGGTTTCCCCTTATGAAAGAAAGAAAAAAAACAAGCCGTTCACCTTATTTTATCAAATAAGGCAGGAAAGCAAAATATTAAAGTATGTTGCTGCTGCTGAGGCGGCCAAACAGGAAGCTATAACTGAAGGCAGAGAAAAATGGCTGCAAGTATTGAAACCAGGCAAGACCCTTCTTTCCCACCCACCTGGCACAGCTGAATCCCCACGCAACTTTTGGCTTGGGTTGCTTTGCCCCCGCAAGTTAAAATGCCGTAAGAACTAGTAACTTTCAGATCCACACAATGAAGGAAAAAAAAAAAAAAAAGAAAAGAAACAAACAAAGAGATTGCACGTGAATGGAAAGGCATGCAGGAAAGAACAGAAGTGGGTAGGCCAAAACCAGAAGATGAATGACAACACAGCAGACTTCTGCGGGCTGAACCAACACCACGTGCGGAGGTGGTAAATACCTTTGACTTGCTCTCGGGTTGGGGGGGTCCTTCTTCTTTGCCATCTGCTTTGAGAGGAAGGGGTAGTTTGGACTCACCAGGTGTCATCATATCTGCAAGACCCATAGGTGCTAATCGAAAACAGGAGAAACAGTTAAGCATGACTATGTTTGGCTTTGTAGGAAAAACCACGATTCCTGCTGCAAGACTGTGGCGCCATGTGAAGCAGAGGTCATCCCACCTCTGTCCTGTTATTCTAGCATCCGGAAACCTGGAAACCTCTTCAGTTGAAGTGAGGAAATAGAAGAGAACGAATGAGGAGAGAATACAAGCACCACGCAACAACAACCACCACCACTTCACACAGCAAAATTCATTCTTCATGCTGCTGGTGGTCTTCAACTGTGTCCACATTTGACCACTACATTTTAACAGAACAACAGTCTATTTTAATAACTCCTGCACTTTCCCTTTAGCAACAGACAAACATAAATGAAAATGGTGCACATTTTGCTTGCAATGTTGAATCCGAGAAAAAGGCTGAATTTCCCAATTACGTCTGTATTAAGGTTGGTGCCCAGCAGCTAACTCCTGCCCCTACCGACTTCAGTACAAATGGCTCAGCCACTGTGAACCTTAACTACAGAATTAGAAGCTCTAAACTCCACTCTGCTGGAGAACCGGCACTCAGCTTCTTCCCCTCCTGCCAAAATGAGGTGGGACGATAACAAACGCACAAATGTCTGTCTCTGATAATGGCACGCAGTTGCTTTCCAGGGGTGTGAGGAGTTTAAGGTTTTTTTTTATTTGAAGATGCAAGTGCTAAGTACAGTATTATTGCTGCAGAGCTGCTGGGTTCCAGGATTTCTAGAAAGAGGCAAGGAGAAACATTCAGATAAATAGACAGAAAATACTGGGCAGATCAGATGCTAGAAGGTGCCATGACACTGAATCAATGCAAATAACCAGAGAACAACAGCAAGACACCAGGTGATTCTTTCCCTGCAGAAAACCATGTGCACAGCACTTACGAAAGACTGGATTATCTTCCCTTCCTCTCCCTTTTTTCTCCCCCTCATGCCCTTCTTCCAAAGAAGGATCTGAGGTAAGAAAAAGATAGCATACGATAACCTACCAGGCAATAAAAAGGAGAAAATACATATCCCAAACTTACAAATTTTAAGAACTGGCAAAGCATCGTTGTTAAAAAAAGAATAAAAAATCTGATCATTACCAGACTAGTGTGCCTCTCTGCAAAATGACAATGCTGGCTCGCACCAGGCAGCAGGCACACTGCATAGCAAGCCAAAGAGAGGAGGGGGAAAAGAAGCTTTAAAAATACTTCACAGATTGCCCACTACAAAATGATTATTGCACATATTCATGTATTACTATGTTTTAGAAAATAATTAGTTTTAATTACAGCAGTGAGAGCATGAGCAGGACTCTGGCGAATACGCTGGCAAGCTTTGCAGTGCTAATTTGCTAATATCTTTAGCATCACTGCAGGTTGAGACTATGGGTCTGCCAAAAAAACCTACCCAGCCACGTGCCATGTGAGTTTACAACTGTATGCTCAATATTCAGCTTTGAACTGCCGGTGTTTTTCATGGGCACATTTTCTTGTTTTTTCAAAGCACATTTGTAGCCCCATCAAGCCCTTAAAGTCATCACAACACATAAATCATAATTGAGATTAAAAAAAAAAATTACTTGCAATACTTAAGACTTCAAGAATTGGAACAAAAAGCCTTTTTCAAGTGATGCAGCTGCAGAGGAAAATCTATTGGGATCAGCTAAAAATGCTGTTATTTTTATGTATGTGTGTGAAACCTCAACAAAACAGCCAAGCAATATGATACTGGGAAGCCAGCATCCACTAAGCATTTGATTTGTATGCATTTTGCCCTTATACTCTGTTTGAGGAGTTGGGGCAGCCTGTGACCATTATGAAGCGAAGGATGGCAGCCTAACACATTTTAGTTTTGAATTCCACAGTTAAAAAAGCAGTTATTTTTCTTTTAGAGATTTTTAAAAAAATATATGTACAAAACGGTCAAATGTATCCCACAGTCTGGTTTCAAACTGGGATGCAGAACTGTTATACCAAATCCATTTTAACAGTTAACACATTTCATGCTGTGAAAATGCTAAAAAAGAAGTCTTAGTTTTAGTTTCAAAGCAACCAAAGATGACCCTTCTCCTCTAAAGCAATTTTAGAGAGGTTAAACAAAGCAAAATTAATAATCACACTTCTTCACCAGAATTCTGCATGGCTAAATCCTCTGCTGATATCTCACTGTTATCTAGGTTGGCACATCGTATTTCTATTACAAACAATCTAGTAATTGTGCCCACTCCTGCTAGTCGTGTTTCCATCAGAATACCTTTATAAAATCTCTTTTCCAGAGAGGTTTAAGTTAACACCTCATGTAAAGGGCAAGCAACTCTAGCCTGCAAATTACCACACTTATTCTGACTGTTATTAATCATGTTTAGAAATGCAAAAATACTAATTCATTTTAGCTTTTGAATATTTCTTGTTGGCATATGCAAATATTACTATCAGGAGTTGGAGACAATTATGAAAAAAAAAAGTTTCCTAAATTGTTTCACTTTTTGTTCTAAATTACTTACTTCATCTACATCCTTTCTTTCTGCCTATAAGAGGAGAACTGCAAGGATTTTCCTAGCAAATTGGAAAGTTGTCTAGTTTCCCTACAGCTTTTACCCAAGATGTTTCCACAGCTACTTTTCTATCCGCTGTTGAAATGCTGTTTCATAACTTCTTGCAAATGTACTCTCCAGCGATTTGCAAACAGACATTCCTTCACTTTTTTTAGCAAAGTGGTACAGCGAGAACATTGTTTTGACCCTTTCTGAGCAGTGAAATACTGTTATTGTCACGAAACTGCTAAAATAAGACACGGTCTCTTTCTACACAGGTACTCATAATTCTGCGTGTGAAGTGCAGACCAAAGGATAAAACATTTTAGAGAGGAGGATAACAGGGAAATCTTGACTCAAAAAGTGTTGTAGTGTACTGTGAATAGGTTTCAAGTACTAGCCTCTGGCTTATTATAAGAATTTAAGAGCTAGAATGATTTCAAAAAGCAAGTATGGGTCATGGTCCTGAATTAACTATTCCACACTGAATTTAATGTACTCAAAGGCAGATATTGACATGAGTTAAAACTGCAGCAAAGTATTCTTTTTTGCTAAAGGCTGCTCTATCAGTCCCAGAAGATGATGAAATACTGTAGGAGCAGCAACACACAAACATTGTTTTTCTCTTTATTGCTAGTGCAATAACAAATCACAGTCTACAAAACAGAATATTACATCCTTTGTAAGACATTCCTTCCTCACTTCCACCCCTAGTACTCTCCCTCAAAAAAAAAAAAAAAAAAAGAAGAAAAAGAAAAAGCAGCAAATTTGTGACTCATGGAGGGACAAGAGGATCCCCACTGCTTTTATGCCCACAGGAAAAACGGAAGAGGGACAACAGCATTGCCTAATGTCCTGCCATAAATGACCGTCTGCCTGTGGGGAAAAGCACAGCCCACGGCGCTCAGGCGCCTTATCTGAAAGAGACAAGCGGGCCACCAAGGACCTCAGCGCTGCACCTCCTTTCTGCCTACCAAGTCTCGTCCAAGCGATGACAAGTGCATGCGGCTTGGGACGTGGGCATCTCTATGCCAGGAGCTGGCTTGATCTGCAGTCACACAATGACCATTGGTTCATGGTCATCGCTTGTTTGGAGTATAGGTGATGGGATACTTCAGCTGTTACCAACTGCTGAAATCCTCCAGAAAGTTTATTTAAATGTGCATTATATAATAGCTCATATGAAGATATGCGTTAGAGCAAAAAAATACTGAAATAAATGGAGGTTTCAATTTTTCAGAAAAATGTAACCAAGCTGCAAAACAGAGAAAACCAATTAAGATTTCTAAAAATGCTTCACATTCATAAATATGATTGCTTTCTCTATCAGACGTTCATACAAACAAATACAAAGTCAAATATATATAACATATAATGGAAGGTTTCATAGGACAGAGGTAGTGAAATTAGGAAAAGATCCTTGTGCCAGTAAGGAGATTAATGCTTTTTTTATTGTTTTGTTCACCTCCAGAGGTAGCAGAGATGATGAGTGTCAGTTTCTGTGCAAGCACAATATGGAAATCTGTGAGATCTAAACTCCATATTACTTCTTTTTAAAGATAAATTTCACTAGAATTAACAAGGCTCAGAGCATGAAATTCTTGTTTTATTTATGTTGGGTTTTCTAAGTTTCCTTTTATTTTATATGTAGATATTTATTTTAAAGCCTGAGTTTAAAAAATAGGGGGGGGGAATCTAAAATATGTATGGGAAACATGAACTCATATAACAAAAGGACAGTGGAGGTTATACAATTTTTCTGAATGGCAGTTTGTTCCGTAATTGTGAAGGGATTCTGACACTTTTTCTTGAAGCTTTTGTTATTGTTATGGATGGGATACTCTATCAGAAGGATCTGTCTTCTTTGATCTCATAATTTCTGTGTTCCTGAACTGCTCTACATCAGCAGAAGCTGGCAATCTGTTGTTTGATCCACAGTTACTGTTGAAGTACTAGGATGCATATCTGCAACACAATTTTCCTTTCAATTGTGACATTAATTAAAAAAACTAAAGAAAAAAAAAGGATCAACTGTTAATAAGGAGTTATAAATACTGCTAAAAACGCATGGCAAAAACAGTGTTACACTTCACTGTACTGAAGCTCGAAAACCATACGAAAACAATTTCACCAGCATCAGCGATCTTCCTTTATTTTAGAGTAAAACCTGAAAGTGTATTCAATTAAAATGAATATAACCAAAACCTACCTTCCTCCCTCAAAACAGGCAACACAACTGCACTCTCCAAAACCCAGACAACCAAGAAACCAACTTCTCCCTATTGCTTACCTTAGTTTTTCATTGGCCTCTAATTGAAACCAGAGTTGCTCATGCTCAGTGCATGTGAGCAAGTTAACTAATGCCCACTCTTCACTCCATCAGCAGCCACCCAGTTGCATTTGGTTTTGGTCCTACACATTGACCGAACCCTGGTTTATCTGACAGACTTTACACTAGTGGGGCAGTGGGGGAGGCTCAGGAGCCAGACAGCTGAACTGGTCTTTGTGTCACAGAAAATGCTGTCTTCAAGCCATAAGTAGGTATCACCTGCAAGTTCTCCACCTCATCAAATGCAGGGCCAGGGTTGACCCTGAAGTGCTCCCCCAGCTCAAGACATTATCATTTTAAGTACTGTATTTACACTTGTCTTAAGCTCAGCCCTTCATTTCTTTGACCCAAGCAGAAGGATAAGTCAGGATAGGGAGAAATGCAGCATTCCCACTGCCATGTGCCCCCAGCAGTATATTCACACCTAATTTTCTCTTTTTGTTCCCCCTGTACCAACACCGTCTGTATGTTCTTGGAGGCCGGCTGCATAAAGCAATCTAGATGCATGTCTGTTCACACACAGAGGAAAAGAGGTGCCCTGAACTCCTCTAGTTCATCTCATACTTACTTTCCATTGGGTAATCTTTGGATTAATAAAACTGGAACAAAAGAAAACCTCACAAATGCACTGGCAGAAAAAACCCTGATAAATGTTTAAATTATTAAAAATCCAATATTTCAGAATGCATAACACAATAAAAAGAGTATGACTACCCCATACAAAAGACTGCTAGGATAAATGGCCTTGCATTGAACAGATTTCCACTGTATGAAATAACGAATGGCTGAATTATCTGAACAAAAAAACCTCTGTGAATCTTCCTTTAAACTGGTTATTCCTTAGGAATACATAAATCTTCTTAGGCAGGGCACTCTGCCATCTGTTTGCTGTTGGTTATTTTTGCAGCTCTGGGGGCCAAAGGAAAAGGGGGAAAAATTACTTCTGCTAATAGCAAAACAGAATTTATAGCACAGTTTCAATGCTCAGAAGTAATTTTATTTCAGCAAGCCAGACAAAACACGTAACTACACAAACAAAACATAATATTACCTGGGACAGCTCTGGTGGGGGAAAAGCAAGCTATTATCTAATGGTCTGTTCAATAGCTTTTCCCTCCTCATCCAGACTGATGTGTGAAGTGTGCTGTCTGGACTAACCAATGGATTCCAAGCCAGCACTGGAAAAAGCCTTTTTTTTGTTTTTCTTTTCTTTTCTTTTTTAAAAATCTTACTGATTAACAGCTTCCTTTCTGTTTCTTCTGCTAACCAAAAACATAACATAATATTTTTGAAAAATAAGACACTGTTAAGTGTCTCAGGAGCTCCTACGTAGAGGAAAGAAACCCTCCGGACTTACTAGACACGAGAATCGCACAGTGGCCATTTTCTGCCCAGGAAGCAGGGACATATAAAATTGACAGGGAGGAAAGACAGGGAAGGAGGCAAAGGATGAAGGAACGAAACAGGCAAAGCGGGCCAGAGAGGAAGACACCGAAACATAGGCTCTTGGTAAGATACAATTTAAGTAGTAAGGCATCTCTAAAGAAATAAACAAAAGTAGACACAAAACCAACTAAGAAACAACATCAAATCCCCTTAGCACAACCTACCCAGCTTTCAGAAAAACTTCAAAACCCCCAACATTTCAGAAAGGGCTAATGTAATCAGTAAAGCATGCACAGAAACTCCATGACTGGAATAAGTATTTGGGAGGATCCACTTCAGGGTCATTGAAGCTCCATCCAAGCCCACCCCAATCAAAGAATTGATCTTTACCGAAGTATTATCTTGATGGAGGATAACTGTTAGGAGTTCAAGCTGAATACGGACTACAAAGCCCATTTCCACAGAACTACATTCACCTGTCTCCATAGTCACACACAAAGCTGCAAATAATTCTAAATTCACAAGTCATGATATGAAGGATAAATCCAGCAGCTACACTGAATATACCTTTTTTTTGCAAAAGGAAGCTATGATTAAATTTCATATACTGATACTTAAATAAGTAGATGAAGAATCCCTATATATGGTTATATGAATTTCGGTAACAGTAAATATGGCCTATGTTTTCAGAACAGAGTAATTATTTTAAGTGCTCAACTTACAGCATCTTCAAGTCAGAGCAGGTGCACATCACTTTTTTTAAACCAGTACCACATTAAATATCTGAAATTGCAATCTTAGGACGTAAGACACTGAAAAGCAACAGCAGCCTCTTGAAAGATGAGGTTTTTCTCCTTCCCTCTCTTGCAGACACATACACACAAATATACATATACTTGCTAGTCAACACCTACGTCAAACTGGGTCCGAATGTTGCTGGAACTGTTCAAAACATTGTACTCATCTACATGCTGTGCAAAAGGACTTAATGAAAAACGTGTGAGTTACTGTGCAAAAAAATGCGAATACTTTAGCCTAGTTTCGAACCACTCCAAACTACCCACCAGGGGTGAATCGCATGAAGAAGGCTATCCCTCTGCCACCAGCCCAGGGCTGGTACCATTAAGCAGATTTATGGAGGAAGGCCACTGCTGAAAGGTTACCCACCATTACCTGTTGAACTGTTCACCATGTTAGGTGCCATGCTGTAAGGAGGAGCCTGCGGGTTCATCAAGCCAGAGCTGTTGTTCATCGGCTGAGTGTAGGGAGAGCTGGATCCCATAATACCGCTCTGATTCATGGCAGGAAAATTGCCTTGCCTACAAGAAAGAGCACACACATGATGTCTCATTACGTACCTCACTGCTGAAGATGCTGTGGTTTGTCACAGAGTACATCTCCTATTGTTTGCAAATAGCTAAGGAGGAGGCATGCAATTAGCTCATTTTACCTATACGGGGAGCTTTGAATTAGTCTTGAATTAGTTACCGTATATCTGAGACAGAATTGGACTGAATGCAAATTTCAAGAGACGTATACAGCGTCTTTATACGTCACAACCAATCAACAGAAAAATACAACTCTCATTATTTATCCTACAAGTAGACAGCAATGTGATCAGGAGTCATAATTAGAACCTAGTGTTGGCATAAAAAAATTCCAGTGAATGCCAATTTTGACCATGTAATAAAAATCCTTACCTGCCATAGCTTAAAAAACAGTGAAATGACCAGAAGAAAAATGGGTACGATAAAATGTGTTTGAGATTTCTGTATCTTATGTTATCACACTGAATACAATGTTCATCTTTTGTACATGCCATCTATGTCCAATCTTTCAAAAAACCACGTACATACTACACTTTGTTGAAACAAGAAACCTCAGCAGAACTATTTTGGTTTTGAAAATTAATCACAAATCTGTATAATGCTTTCATAACCGAGACTGAAGTTTGTCTGAAAAACTGCCCTGAATGAAGCCCTTACCTAATTCTCCACATCTTCAGATGTGAAGATCTTCAGACCAAATATTCTTGAAGGCTAAACCTTATCTACTTTTAAGTTCTAAAAAGTATCTAAGTATGCTTTGTACTTGATTTATCAAATTCTATAGATAAACTGAGGCACAAGGAAGAATCCAATTCAAATAAGCAGAATAACCCGATGTAATGCATGATCTGACTTCAAAAATAACCTTTTATTCTTTTAATCCATAATACAATTATCTACCTTTTCTTGGTATAGTTGAAGACTGCACATATTATGATATGTATATGGATATACACTTATACATATAAACACACGCAAAAATATACTTACTTGTATATTCACAGCCTACATAGGAAAATACAAAACTCAGACCTGTTTCTTCAATGTACCCCCTATAAATTTATGCTGTTTTTCCAAATAAAGGAGACAAGAAAGGAAGCAACCACCCCTTTACATAGCTTCGGTACCTGTCAGCTTTTTTTTCTCACGAAGAACAAAGGATTTAATTTTATCCTACAGGCAGGGAAAGCTGCATGTCCTGGTAGCAGGATGGAGTTTTGGTATAAATTCTACTTTTCATTATTATACAGTATTCAAACAAAACAGACACCCCCCAATCCAACAACCCTGAATAACTTCAGTGGCCTCTTGTCCTCTCCAAACTCACAGCAGATTCTTAATGCAATTGGTAGAAATGGATTTCTTTTTTAGGAGGTACAGGAGGAAGACCATTAAAGCTCTATTTGGCCTAATTTTTCTTGACACATTGTGAATTTCTTCAAAGGAAAAGAGAACGTGTTATCTAAATAAAGCATCTTTTTCCAAGTCAGTTTTGTCCTTTGCTCTCTGAAGACAAACTTTTCTTCACTCCTGTAAAGAGGCACAGGCTTTCTTTTGATATGAAGGAGACAACTGCCATACAATATCATTTCCCTGATGAAGCTTGCAATGAGTAGTGGAGGGAAAAGATTTAAAATGCACAGTGGCGCAATACTCCAAGGAAAAATTACAAAGGGAAAAGAGAAGAGCAGGACTATTTGGCAACAACTTTAGAAGATTTCAGTCACACAATCAAGTTTTTCTTATGTAAGTACTGTATCTTAAACACCACCACCCCCCTTTTTTAGCTGAAAATTGCTGTATTTCAACAAATGCAGTTAACTGAAAAGTTCTTTCTATGCTGGATAAGCGAGATCCTTTCCATTACTGGGTAAAGCTAGTAGTGAAGATGAAGAAAGCGCGCAAGTGCATTTTTTACACTTTAAAAAAGTGTAATAGATTTTGATAATTACTTTAAAAAAGTAATAGATTTTGAAAGGTTCTTTTATGGAGTAAGGCTGGGATTCCAGAAAAGACAGAAGTCTCCACAGGTATCTATCTCTCCAATGTCCTTCTTTTGCTTTAAAAATACACAGGAGATACGCACCTTGCAGGTAAGCTGAAATTGGTCCTTACCTACTAATATTTCAATACTACTACTTCCTATAGCATGTGTATCTTCTAAGCTGTGGGGCTGTTCACTGGCTCAAACTGAGGTACAACCTTTTTCATGTTACTCACTATGGACATCAATCTCAATTGTAGCTCATGAAAGCATACTGCTGTACAACAGCTTTAAATCAAAAAGTAGGAAACTATTTCCAATTTAGACAGAAAGTGGAAATTAAATTTTATTTAGCTTTGCCCAGGACAGCAAGAAAAGAACTGAAGTCTAAAAAAATTGCTTCTCTACCCAGAAAGACCTGAAAGCAGAACTTAATTTCAAAATTTCATCTGGCAAGGCAATACCTTTCCCTTTCATCCTCCCATGTAATGCCACACTTGGAACGGACACAGCACTGGAAAGAGCCCAGCAAGCGAAAAGACTCAGCACCATCCTCGGCAGAACTTTGTCCTTCCCCGGTCCCCTATCAAAGCACTGACCACAGCACGTGTGAGCTAATTCAGTAACACTGAAAGGCGACATCCTGCAAGAGTAAACGTTATTTTATCCTGAGATTGGGTGTAGCGTGCAGTACAGAGCTCCTCCACATATTATTCTGCTCTATGATGGCTTGGAATGGAAAGTTTCTTTAGGGAGAAATAATCAGGTATTACTTCTGCCTTTAATTCTCACTCCACAGTGGGCCTCCTTTGAGTAAAGACGGCCAACTGTGACAAGTTGTGCTGCATCAGTGCTATAATATGAAGTGAAGTCCATTAAGAACTGAGCTGAGATCACCAAACTCATTTTGATTAACCTCCAGGTCACTAAACACTTATAAATATGTTACACAGCAGCTGCTAAACATATTTATATATGCTTAAGGTCACAGCATCATCTGTTGGTTGTTGGAGTTAAGTCAAAAATCTTATGTTTCCTTCTGTGCTGCTTTTAGTAAAGGCATATCCAACATACTATTTAAGAAGTAGTTATCTCAAAGCATACTACCAGACTCTCTCCTACATCTCCCAATTCCCTCCTCCATTTTTCTGGGAGGCTAAATAAAAATCAAGTCTTTTAAAAACAGTCTGCTGTACATGTAGTGACATCTAATGGCAAAAATTCAACTGACCAGCTATGAATTCTATAGCAGAACCAACCCAGTTAAGTATACAATTTTACAATATTTCCCACATAAACACCAATGGCTGGGTTGCTTAGGGATGACACAAGTGATAATTAGGAATAATAGGAAGAAATTAAGAAAAGAAACACTTATGTTGAGCATAATGAAAAAATGTCTTCATGGTGAGATGCAGTTACCCTCCAAGGGAATGAAGGAAACCCCAGTACTTGACACTTCTGCACACAGACAACACATTAGAAAATGTACTGGTCAGAGAAATCCTGCGTTATGTATGAACTAGATGACCTGTCAGGTATTTTCCAGCTCTAACTCCTCCAATACTATGATCCCAGATCACATACTTTTCCCCATTTAGGAGAAAAAGCAGCTGGGCCAATACAAATTTAGGATTATGCTATCAATTTAAATATTATACTTAAGCCTACACATTTCTTTTTTCTGCTCTACTGCCAGAAGTAGATCTCCAAGTATTCAGCAAATGGAAGAGATTAAAAATGGGAAGGGGGAGAATTTGCTTGCTTTCTGTGGTTTATTCACTCTGTTGACAATTTAGTAATTCACAGCACTTGCATAATGCCAGAGCCAGTTGTTACGCTCGAGGAAAGGGCTGCCACCCAGGGGGACCTAGACAGGCTGGGGGAATGTGCTGACAGGAACCTTATGAAAGTCAACAGGGACAAATGCAAGGTCCTGTACCTGGGAAGGACGAGCCCCCTGCGGCAGTGCCGTCTGGGGCTTGACTGGGGGGGGCAGCTTTGCTGAAAAGCCCCTGGGCATCTTGGCAGACAGGGAGCTGAGTGTGAGCCAGCAGAGTGCCCTGGCAGCAAAGAGGGCCAACAACATCCTGGGCTGTGTGATCAGGAGCAGAGCCAGGAGATGGAGGGAACCGATCATCCCCTCCTTACTCAGCACTCATTAGACTCCATCTAGAGTATCATGTCCACTAAAGGAAAGATGATGATAAACTGGAGTGGGTTTAGCAGAGGGCCCCTTAGATGGTCAGGGCTTGAGCACTCACCCTGAAGGGGCTGAAGAACGAGGGCTAGTTCAGCCTGGGGCAGAGACAGCTTTTGGAAGGAACTTAACAGCAGCTCCCCAGCACCTAAAAGGAGATCAGCAAGAAGATGAAGCCGGGCTCTTCGAAGCGGGGCACAGTGGGAGGATGAGACACAACGGGCAAGAATTGCAACATGAGAAGTTCAGACTGGATGTAAGGAAACCCTTTTCCTAGTGAAAACAGTCAGGCACTAGATCTGGTGGCCCACAGAGGTTGTGCAATCTCTGCCCTTGGAGGTTTTCAAGACCCAACTGGATAAAATCCTGAGCTCTCAGCTGAGCCTGCTGAGTAGGAGGTTGGACCAGAGACCTCTTGAGGTTCCTTCCAGCCTGAATGACCCTAATGATCCTGGATTGTCAGCTTCATTGTGCTGTTGATAGTATGGTGTACTATCAGGTCCAAAATACAACCAGTCAAATTCGAAACGTTCCGTTTTTAGAAAGTCCTGTTCTGCTCTTTTCTCTTCCTTCCTTTGCAATCTACCCAAAACTTAATCTGCACTTAATCTCTTTTCTCTGCAAAACAAGTAGCATCATATCTAATTGTGTCTTCTGAGCTAATGCAGAAGTCCATGTATTTATAGAGAGGAGATGACACGTGAGATCTGGTCATCATGAAAAAGCAGAACAAAGAAATTGTAAGAAAGAAGAGTACTGACAATACAAAGGAGCGCATGAGTGACCACAGCTGCCGAGCAGTGTCTCTTACACTGAGATGTCTTCCTTTAATTGGACCTGAAATCACCAGTAGGTTAGTGCGTTGTCTCCGACTGCTACACAGAAGTCACTCTGCAGCCCTTGCGTTTAATACCTGCTGGTATGTGATTTAGTACCTCCTCAGTGTTGCCATCTGATGAAGGTTTTTACTGTTGTCTTCCTCAGATTTGAACAAATTTGAACTAATTACACAATCAAGTTTAGAGGCAGGTGTGGTTTAGCTATGGACAATGATAAAAGTGGATTACGCTTCTCATCAGGACAAGAAATGAAGACACAACTTTTCACGTGCAAACATGTCAAAGCTCCGGTTTTTGCTGTGTGCAGAGGGACCAAGTTCTACAACTTTCTGTGGATTTTCTGGCACGCATCTGACACTCTGTGCTCTCCTCTCTATCTAAACCTGTAACATCGGAGCAAAGCCCTTCATGCAGTCAGAAAAAATGATCCAGCTTCTGCAACGAGCCCTGTGGCAGCCTGAGCACAGGGGCAAGTTGAGCACGGAAATGTGCAGGGAACAGAAGCAGCGTTCAGAGGTGGAGAGTCTAGAAGTCTAGATCTCTAGATGAGGAGAGTTTGGGGCAGAAAAGATGGAAATGGAGGGGAGAGTAGATAGAAATGAAGAATGAACAAGGGTTGGGAGCATCCTCACTAGGTGCCAAAGGTTTTTAGGGCCAGGAGGATGACGGGTGCTCCGGAGAAGGGAGATGAACCAGGGATGCAGGAGGAGGAGAGGAAGGAACATAGAGAGCGCCGCTACTCCCAGGGTAAACACAGGGAAGGTCCCTCCAGCACAAACATAGAGCCTCTCAGCCAGGTCTGCCTGAAGGAAGGGAGGAAGGGGTTCACAAGGGAGCCTCAAAAGCAGGGTGCTACCAGAGATGGGCCTTCCTGCAGCTTCTCTGCTCATGCACACTGCCATGAGGCAGGGCCAGGCTCTGAGGCGGCCACTCCAGCCAGGAGCGGGGTGAGCCCCAGTCCAGCAGCATGGGGCTCACACCTTCGGCAGGGTGATGCCGAAGGAGCGGTGCTGCAAGGACGGGAGCCATGATGGGGCACACAGCCCAGGTAGGGAAGAGCTGCCACCATGTCACACCTCACACTTCCTGGTGGCCACAAGCTTGCACTAATTATTATTATTTAGGCACTTCTGCACTGTGCTTCTTGATGCTACCCATAGCTCTCATGTAACGTAGGGATTTCTCCCAGTTATCCTGCCCTAGGCACTGGACCTGAAAAATTATCCTTTTACTGTGACCTGGCCACCTGAGCAATTGGTGGTGAAAAAAAAATGGCCCAGAAGCTCATGGAAGTTTGCCATTTCTGCTCCAGATCTTTAACCTACATCAGTTTTGCAGCGAATGCACTGCAGCACCTCAGGGGAGTAATTTGTGTAAACATTTTAAAAGGAACTTTTTTTTTTTTAATGCTGACACACTGCTAAGGTGGCTACTTGATTACAAACTGTGAAAATGACTGCGTTAGGCTGCACTCACAAATCACAGCGTACTGACCAAATTGCCCTGTGCTTATCTGTGCCAGGTCTGCAGCATGACAATATTTCCTCTCTCTTTTAAATGTCAAAGTATGATTTGGGGGGTTGTTATTTAAACACACTGACCTGCACAATAACCAGAAGTACTTTATTTAAATCTGTCTTGAGCTGGGACTAGCCTTAAGCGCTTACAATCTGTCATACTTTGACACCAAATGGGTTATTATAATGAGAGTAATTCAGGAGTAAGACCCATGAATGCTTTCTCCCTAGAGAATTTACACATAAACGTGTGCATGCAGATACATACGCTCTTTTGTTACAGATTTTCCTTCTTGCTACATTATGGGCTTCCTTGGAGAAGTGAAACTGTTTCTGTCATCAGGGGATACGGGAGAACTGGAGGAGGGCGAAGGGAGCAAGGGAAAATAAGCCCCAACGTTGCTTACTTTGCTCTGACTGGAAGTTCATCGGTGCGTCAGCGCTGTTAGCAAAGGTCAAGACACATGAAATCTGAATATTGCCTTGAGCAGCTATGAAACGGCATTAAAGGCAGTTCCCACGTAAATAAAACAAACACTATATCTGAAAGCTAAGTATCCCCCTCTCGTTAGCTGCTACTGTTAAGTGTGCTAACCTGGATTTACATTTCCTCCTCTGTTCAGTGGGGAAGCTCGCCACTCACAGTAGCGAAGTTTTAAAAAAGCACCCACAAAAGCTGGTGATGTGACAGGTGTTAGGCCTGCCACAAGATTTTTTTACATTTTTCAGGCTAGAAGGAAAAAGAAAATTTTATACTTGTGTGTGTGTGCATGTGTGAAAAGGGGATGCCAAAGCTCTGAAATGCACTGACACTGAGAACACACTAGGAAACATAAATGAAAAAGCATCCAGATTTGTACTGGGGTGTGTGTGTGTGTGCGCGCGCACGCACGCGTGTGTTTGCTGATATCAGGCACACGGAACCAACACAAAACTGTTCTTCCCAATGACCAGGCCTAAATGGCAATGCTAGAATGGGGGGTAACTTTCCAGCATCGTAATTACATGACAGTGCACATCACCTTGTAATCCACTGCAGTCTGACCGAGCACACTGACAGTTTTCTTCGTCTGGGTGATCTAAAGATTATTGTGTAAGATACTTTTTGGAAGAATAACAGAAATAGTCTTTCTAAATATATTCTTTTTCTTCTGATTATGCAAATACTTGTGCCTTTAGCATCATCACTATTACTTAGATTTCACTAAGAAACAATCAAGGAGGGAGAAGAAACTTAAAAATTAGTTGTTCCTACCAGGCTGATTCAATGCTCAGCCCCTCAGAAAAGCAGCCACACAAACTTCCTGTTTGTTTACATGCTACTGTCATCACATTAACCATTTTTCCAATGAAAACATCTGCCTGACGGGCTACCTACTTGGTAGTCATTTAAAGCCCAATAAAATGCAGGAGTGTCATACCACATCAAACACTGGAAAAGCAACATAAGAGGCACATGTAATTCATGAGTATTGATGCTAATAAAAACGTAACTACACGACGTTTGTACTGCTGAATGCATCCCGAGATCAGTATAAATCTCCCTATCCCATTTTACAGATAACAAAAACCAAGGAAGAGATCCAAGATTAATAATGGTCTAAAATATGGCCAGAAGAATAATAAAGTAGTTGAATACAGGGAGGAAAACATAGCACAAGCCTGCAGAAACATAAATCCTTAACTTCATTTGATCCTAATGATAAAGGGTGTGTGACTGAAAAACATGAAGGATATTTAGTGAAATACAGTAGGGTTTTTTTGTTTGGGGTTTTTTTGGTTAGGATTTTTTTTAGGTTGCAGCTATTTAATTTTGTTTTTATAAAGCTCCTTTTGTGTTAAATAAAGTATTTTTGGTGTGAATTTCATGGTGACCGCAGCATTTGGTCACCAGTCTTCAAACCCACAGGGATTCCCTGAAATGCCTTTATTGCGCAGCATTCTTACAAGTGCAACAAGACCTCCGCATTTGAATTTATTTGTATAAGAACAACCTAAGCCCTTTGTACTCAGTGCAACCTGTACTGGATAAATACAATATAACGCAGTGTGACAGAAGACATGGGACTACTGCAAAGCAGACCAAGTCAAATGGCTTGTAATCCCATCGAAGCTCCGCTCTTAGTGACCCCTGCCTACCTTCCTGGCAACATGGATTTAAACAGCAGCTCTAGCGGCAGCTGCTTGCGCACTGTCCCCATCAGACATAAAGTCTGAGTACTAAAAGGAGACACATTTCTTAGCCCAAGTGGAGTGTGTGATGGGTACAAGACGGCTGTTGTAACCTGTCCAGCAAGCAGGAGCATGCATGAACTGGGTTTATAGGAAAAGAAAATTTGCCCTGTATGGCACGATGCAGTCAAGCTGAACCAGAATGCCAAGAAGGGTGATTTAGCCTGGTGTGACTCGATAATCCAAATGGGAATGACTCATATGACTATCTCACTATGCACCTTCTATTTTTGTGCATGTTTATAAATAGCTTTATTAAAAAGTCGGAAGGCCCTTTGAACTCTCTCCCAGGATGATTACTTGAAAGTGGGTAAGAGTCTGTTCCCAGCACACAAACAGCCAGAAGGTCACCAAAGCGTGGTGCTAAAAAGCTACGGGAAGCTAAGGACACACTGCATGTTTTACCGATTCCATTTCCTCCGGTGCGGCACTGCCTCGGGAGAGGCTCAACACCTGAGCTCCCTCCTCTTCCACCGGGGGATGTGGACCTCACCACGTTCTTACGACGTTCGGTCACATCCTTCCGCCATTTTTGAGCATCGCTGCAGCTCCACGGAGCTCACTGTGCTGGCAACCAACTGAAAACCTAATAAAAACCTGATCATTTCATGCCAGCTCTTCAGAATATCTTTTCATAGTAAAATGTCATCTGGCTGACAGCACACTGAACACAACTGTGCATGTGCAGCAGCACGGCGAGGAAGTTCTCCAAAGGGATTTCCCAACAGACACATTTTCACTTACCTATCTTTGCCCAATAGCCTGAAGCTGTTATATGTTTATCAATATTATTACTACCACTATTACCATCAGTCTCGGCACTTTGGCACTCCAGACAGTTTCACAAGAGCAGTGTGGTGCGTATGTCAGCATGGTTTCAGCTGGCTCTTTTCTTCATCTTTGGCTCAGAAGATGCCTGAAACCTACTGTGACAATTGCAACAGGTATTTAATGTGTTAGTGAAACTGCTGGCCATCATTAAAAAAATCTTATTGCTCTTATGTTACCATTTAATGAGATTCTTACAAGGTTACTTATATGCCCATTTAGAACCGATGCTCCCATCTGAACTCCATGAATAAAGCAGAGGGTTCTTCCCACTCGTATTTCCCCAGGTAGCATTGCTAAAAAAAATTAATTTTCTCTCAACTATCACCATTGTAAGACAACCTAAACCCTTAAAACTACTCTAAAACCTGAAACCCTCCTACCATTTTTTATGTCTCTCCCTTTCTGTCACAAAAATCTTAGGCTGTTCAATCACAGTCTTGTACTTGCACAATGTGTGTGCCAAATCACACAGAGCAGTCACAAAATTAGCTTTCTTCATGAGTCCCATTAAACAGATGGCTATTCTCCTGTTTTTGGGTTGTGTTTTGTTGTTTGTTTTTTTTTTTCCCCCCCGACTAGTGCTGTGATTTAAACTAGTGGATCTTCTGGCTAAGAGGCAAAGAGACAAACACTCTGAAAATCCCGTTTCCTCATCCAAAACATTTCTTGTCACCCAAGAAAGAGTATGCAATCTAAAGTCCTCCCTTATTCTTTACTTTTGTACAATAAGAATTGAAGAAGTATTGTGTTCTTAATGCCCTAAAGATCACATTTTGAAGTACAGAATTTCTATGTAACATCCGACTCTGAGGCAGAATGTTAATAAACTACACAGAGTCCTACACTGCAATCTTGTTTCAAAATAATTAGTACTTCTATAGAGGGCAATGGTTCTCCTAAATAACCAAATCAAGCCAAAAATAATCCTGACACAATAATAATCGAATTAGTAGTGTCTCTAAGACGACTGAAAATTCTCATTCGTGACTGAAAATCACCCTTCCTTCCCAACATACTCCTGCTTTCACAATTTAAGAATGGTTACTCTCCAAAGAAGGGAAGGAGTAGGACTCTTGAGGTCTGTGGTTAATCTCTAACGGCACGAACAGCATACAGCAGTCTACTTGATTGATGAGTAACCAAAAAAGAAAAAAACTTCTCCCCAAATCACTGGTTGTCTGCACGAGCTCTGCAGCACAGTGACATCCAGGGCTCCAAAATGATGAATTTACCTTTTAGTAAAACAAAATTCCAGATAAAAATACATTTCTCTCAGTCCCCCACAAGAAATGGCTTTGGTTAGCTCAGCATGTAAAGTTTCTTCCAATCCTTACACAATTTTATCAGCAATTTTGAGCCAATCTACAAAATGCATCTCCATTTAAAAAAAATAATCACCAAAGTGTGATTTCCAGCTCTCTCTTTACTATAATAAATACATATAAGCTAAGTTGTACTTCACCCCTCCTAATATATTGTAGAAAAAAGCCATATATGGTTCTGCTTTGAAAAGCAAAGCATGAGGAAAGGAAGTGCCCTTTCAAAAAAAGAAAGAGTAAAAAAATCAGCTTGATATAAATGACTATTTCTCATGAAGAGGGAAGAAGCATGGGTCCTTTTGAAGAAAAATATGCCAATACTGGTTAATAGCTCTCTTAGAAATTATAGTTACAGTAAGCATTAATATTTGGACTTTAACCCCTCAAATCACACAGCAACTTGGCGAAGAGAGAAAATATTCCACCCGTTACTGAAACACCACCAGCCTCAGGTGGAGAACTAACAGCAGCTATTTGGAGTTCACAGAAACACCATACAGTCATTTAGGCCAAGAAGCATTACCACTTCATCCAGTTGAAACTGTATGGACTTCTTTTAATTTTGGAAGACAAATGTAGTTTCATGGACTGAAATGTACTGCCTGAATATTCAAACAGCACTAACAGAAAGCAAAGTGGGGCTCATTTCAGGGTGATCCATCAGGATCCCTAAAGGAAATCCAAAGTCTGGGAGTGTCCAGAAGAATGGGGTAGAGGGGAAATGACCAGACACCTTGAGACTGGAGAATTGTGAATGGCCTGAATTTGAACAGGAGTTAACTCCTTCCCTGTGACTGAACATTAAATAAAAGACCCGGCAGAAAGAGCCTTTCTGCTAGGGGCTTATTTCAAAGGCAACAGATAACGTACGCCAGCGCTGTCTCCAATTATGGCTACCAGTCCTGTCTTAGCCTAGTTTACTTCGGGGATTTCACAGTTGGCAGCCTTTCATCTAGAAGTAGCCTGGTTTGAATAAGCAAAGAAACTTGAATGAGTACTTAACCTTCCTGCACTCCACTGCACTTTCCAGCAGAGAAGAATAGCACCTCCAAGCTTAAGGGGAAAAGGGAAAACAATGGAAAATATATACTCTCTCCAGGGATTAAAGACGTTAAGTTTTACTGTAGCACTTCAAGTCTTCCTGCTACATAACCGCAGCTTTTAAAATCACAATTAGAATTTTAAACCCAAGTTTCAAGATCAAAAGGGCCAGACTGGAAAATACTGCATAGAAATTGACAGGCTCTAGGATGTAAAACACCTAAAAGAGTTCTGGGTTTTATTTATATTATTATTCTTTTTAAAAAATTTATTCCCCATTTCCTCCTCGTTCTTTTTCCTTTTGACATTTTAATGCACCATGTCCATTACTATATTTCCTCACCAGTACCTTCTAGTCCATCAGCAGTGCTGCATTACCCTGCTGTTGGAGAAAATAATATGGAAAAAGTGCTTTGCTGGCACCAGCGACATGGAGTATGAATTATACATACATAGCAGGAGAGAAATGCCAATGGAAGGTTAGTCTGCCTGTATGTGCGCAAGCGTGCGTGTGCGTGTATATACACACACAGACTAAAAAGAAGACGTATAGAATGCACATTTTAAACTCATTTACACTAATTGCAACTGTTTATCTGTACAACTCTCTAATATCAGTGCAGCTTTTACAGATCAGTTTTAGGACTGAATGAAAACTTACCTAATTCTTCTGACCTCACCACGATGAGGCTGTAGCATCTAACCAGCTGCTAAGCAGTTTAGAACCAGAACCACATTCTAGAGCACCTAAAGTATGTCAAAGCAACGCAACACCACACATTACTATAGAGGCTGAACACCATTTCTCAGGTGGCACAGGCAGCAGCGGACGATAATGTAAATATCCACCTCAATTTAGCAACCCAATGACCAGGATATAAAATGGCCAGAGGTTGCAAATACTTAAGCTGGATCCCAATTCCTCAGTTTAATAAACTACTATGTCTAAATCGTCTTCTCTAAAATCAATGACACTGAATTCTAAATTCATTCAATCTATAAAAAAAATTGCTTTAATTTACAAAATTGCAACATGCAATCCCGAGAATCATATTAAGGTACAGTACACTGAGGTCAAAAATGCTGCCTTCAAAGACAGGATTGCTCCTCATGTAGGCACATCAAAACCCATTTTACAGTAATTAGTTCAGGTATTGATACCTGTAGTTGCACCAGCAAGAGACTCATTTTAGCATCCAGTTGGATGTGTATTTTACAGCCAGCTAGTACTGAATTACATCTTCCTAAGGATGCACTGCTAACAGTATGTAAGCCAGCTATTTCACAACTACGTTTTTACCTTTCCATGTACTACAGTCACACTTTCAGCTGCTAAGAAGACATGCTCAGAATGACACTCACCGCTAGAACAACAGATGCTGAAAATGATGACGACAAGCATCTAGCTCCAAAAAGGTCTGTTGACTTCAGGTGTCAACCTAACAATTAATTTTCAAAAGTGCGTACTGGGCACTTACTGTAGGAAACAAAAGCTCACAGATAGTGAGCACATAGTCCTTAAAAGTTTCAGGCTGGCCATCTACAAACTGAGGAACTCAAAATTGGCTGGTACTAGAAGATACTGGCTAAATTTGCTGCCTTTCACATCAACAGGGAAAATGTTATCTCATTTGCTTAGAATTGTTTGCTTTTACTGAAGGCTTACTATGTTGCAGGTCTGTACACAAATAAATACTTATCTATCACTATAAATACATGTATTGTTGTAAGAACTGCAATGTGATAAAAGACATTATTTTTTGAGCCACCTGGTCCTCAGAGGCCTCTGCTGGGTTCTAACCTCCAGCAGCAGAACCAGCCCCTGGGGTCTCGGCCAACGCCAACCTAAGTTACAAAAAGTCCTTCCTTGGAGTTCAGTGGATATATTAGGTCTTCCACAGACAGGCCTTACCAGTCAATGGGTGTGCTGAGACCCAGACAGATACAAAAAGGAAAACACTGTTTTGCAGTTCCTTCACACTGCCTTCCTGAAAATAAGGGGAATTACTATACAGGGTATTAGAGAGTTATTTAGCATTGCCTGCTGTAAAATGTTACGCAGACCAAGCTTAAACATCCTGGGTAGCGTGAAACCACAGATAGTGCCAGTTCAATGAAGACGTCTTAAAACCACCTTTCTTTTCCTTAGCCTGACATAATAGGTATCATTTGGGAAACACTGGCCTGCATGCGCAAGACAGAGTAGCACATCATAAGATTTTAGGTTACAGGGAAGGTATTATGTAGCTTTAGAAATTAATCTAAGCTTAACACAGAGCCGGCCTCAAGGTGAGGTCAAAGGCTAATTCAAATGGTGTAAACCTAGTATCTTCCACAGCCACCACTTTTATTTATATGATTTTATCTTCTCTAATTAAAAGGGTGGTGGTCTGCACTGAGGATGATACCTAGGTATAACTGGCTGACACTCAGATCTTGATCATCCAGCCCTGGTTAACGAACACTGATTTTCTGCCCCAGTGGAAGTGATTTTATTCTGATGCATGCCATTTAAATTCATTTTACACAGCTGCTTAGTGTGGCTTGGCAACGCAGAGGCAAACCAGCTTTCTATGTCTAAATGAGACTCCTGAGCTGGTAAAGGATAGATCCTGCGGATTAACAGCTGAAGATAAATTTCTCTCCCCTATTGATACTTGGCTACTGATTCAACAAGTTGACCTTGAAGGGGATCACAACCAACTTATACAGAAATACTGCTGTGTAACCATGACTCTGACACAACCATTTCATTTTCTTCTTAATTCTACAGAGAGGGGTGTGTTTTATAGTAACAAAAATCCAACAGTTTTTGAACCCCACAGCTGAATCTTCTAAACTCAAGACATTCAAAGAAAAAGGCTGGACACTATTCATGCACTTTGGCATATAACAGTGGATGTCTTTCCAGTTAGATGAAACAGTATGGTGCAAGTGCTCTCCCATTTCACTAATTTTTGCTTTTTGAACAGGAGAACCAGTAGACTTGTGTTCTAATTTTTTGTTTTGCCTTGTACTTTTTCATATGCACATATATGAATGATGTTATTAAGGAAAAAACCAACCAAACAAAAGCAGCTACAGAAAACTAGTAATTAAAACTTGTTAATAACCATGAAGGCAGCAGTAATTTGAGTATTATAGATTTCCTATGGAAGTAAAAACTGAAATAACATGATGGCAGGGAAGTCCATGAAACTTGAAATCTCAGGTGAAGCTGGACTTGATTGTGAGGGAGCAACAGGCTGGTAGCCAGCATAGATACTTTCTCCCAGTGCTGTAATTTATGATATGGTTACAGAAATCACAGTGTGAAGGACTCTGCTGAGAAAATGGTAGCTGCGTTTCAGGCAAATGTTTTGCACTGGATACTTAGTGCTCCTAAAAATTGTTCTAGCAACTAAGTGAATTTTTTCACACACGTAGTGGAACTTTCTTGAAAATCCCATTAAGAAACCCTGTCATCACTCCTGCAGTACACCACCTCTCAGAAGGGGATCATACTTTGGGGGTTGCAGCTCACTGCCCAGGCAGCAATGACAACGCCACCACCAAGTCAAGAGAACAGGGTTGCACAGCACCACTGCGAGACAAGAAGACCAACGATGAGGAGAGAAAGACGATGTCTGGGTCAGGGGGAGGAGGGATCTCATTCCTTCTCAATGATGAGGTTCTTCATTTCCCTCTCAGGCACAAGGAAATGGAGCCATGCCAAAAGCCATGCAGGTGTGTGAGCGAGTGACATGCAGATTTTCATCGTACTGTCACAGCGGCGTTAGTAAAAAGAAAACAAAAAACTAAAATCCCCTCTACGATGCAAGTATTTGTGTATCTTTCACATGATTTTTATATTCCTTCAGCAGCCAGATGTTCATAATGTTCATAAACATTTAAAAAAATTGCCAAGGCCCCACAGCAAGTCCAGTTTACATTGCTAGCTACCCTTACTGGTCAGGCTGGTGCATCAAGGGAGCCTGAGCACTGCCATAGTTGGGGTGTGAAGAAAACATGGGGCGTCCGCCAGCCCCAGACTGGTTGGGATAAGCAAGCGACCTAATGTATGGTGGCCTAAAGCAGAACAAAGAACAGCCTCTTTGGATTTGCTCTGTATCACAAATACGAATCACTGTCAAGTACATTCCTTCCATATGCAAGGATGAAGGACTTGCAGGAATAGCCAAAAGCCATTATGCTTTCTCCCCTACAGTTGACTTGAGGTCAAAGAGGAAAACAGTGTGCTTGCAGCCCCCTGGCATCAGAGGGGTGTGGCAGGTTTCGCTCAATCTGCAGCTTATAAATAGCCCTTTTGCCAGTACTTGCAATAGAGATTCGATGACTGCACGGCCCTTCCACAAAGTGCTGGATCACTGGAATGGGCAGTATGTGATGAAAAGGCTCTGAAATGGTGCAGTTTTGTCCAGGCAAAGCTAGAAACCAAAAGCAGTTTTACAAAAGGAAGGTGTGAGATAGGAGTGGTAATCATTTAACCTAGTTTTTGATCAAACACCACACACTATGCCCAAACTGTAAGTTGAATCACAATCAAATACTTTCCGCTCTACACAAAGTCTTTTCTTGCTGTAAAGACCAACAAATGTGAGCTTTTCCTTTCATTACATGATTATAAAGACAGCATTCCTGCAGCTGCAGTGATGGCCCATTTATTCCTTCATGCCTGACCTATCAGCTTATAGCCTAAAACAGACAGAAGCAGACTTTTGTACATCCCACTAGACAGGTCTGTTAAAAAAACCAACACAAGCAAGAGACTGCTGGTTCACAGATACCTGCTGCAGTACAGTGTTTTAAGGGAGTGTGGTTCTATTTTACTGAACAAGATCATGAAGTACACTGAATTTACTGTTACTGTTTTAAAAGTTTGCTATTGCTTATCCCTAGAAGCCACCTGCCTTCCAAACTCGCAAAACAAGAAAGCAACAGATACAGGGACACATTAGCTTCTTATTTCTAGTTTTACATTGCGTCTTGGAATCAGAGCAACTCTAGTGTCCAGAAACACTGGTCTTGAATGATAAACACCTGTATGCGTATATGTGCATCTGTGTATGCATATGCATAAATAAATGCAAGATGCTTAATACACACATACACACATAAACATGCTTACCAGAACAGTGCAACCAGCTTTGTGTAATTCTCAAATGTAATGGAACTTCTCGTAACAGAAAAGATAATAAATACACCAGGAGTTATTTGAGTCCAGGGAAATGTGGAAATTACTTAATCTGAAAAATTTTCCAGAAAATATGATTTCATTGCAAGTATTCAGACGTCTTAAGAATAACCACGGACAGAAAAGCGCCTTTGCCAAAATCCACGCACAAACGGCAACATGCAATTATGCTGCCTGAAGGGGAGACAAGAAGACAGATGATGGCTCCAACCTCTACAATCCTGTTTGCAGGTTCTCCCTTATGGATGCATAGGTGGCAGTTATCAACTCCAGGTAACTACAGATTGCTTTTATGCCTCATTCTGCCTTTCCCTTCCAGCTGCTCCCCTCAGCCTGCCCTCTTCTCCCTCTCGGCATGCCTGCCTAGGAACAAGAACATCCTATAGAAGAGAACTGCCATCAGCGCTGCTGCTCACAACATGGGCAGTAAATGCAAGAACTGATGGGCAGCTTCATAAGCTTCCTTACTCCCTGGCAGGGGCAAGCTGCCAAGGACATGTTGGCCCTCTCTCTACTGGAGATAAAAAAATATATATCCAGCTAATCAATTTTAAGTTGCAGAGCGCTTGTTTTTGACGGGATTTCCTAAAGCCTTCAGTGCCAAGAACCAAACTGGAAGTTGCCATCATCTCCACTGTCACAGCTGCTTTTCGAGAGGATAATTCAAACACACGATAGCATGCTTTCCCCATATGTTTAAGGAAAAGTATTCTTCCCACATGCCATCTCCTCCCAGAGATAAGGGCACAGATAGAACATGTATAAATGCATATGCATACACCTATACAGTACCGTTACTTCAGAAATGACAAGAAAAACATTCCTACTCGTTTAAACTCCTTTAACCTGGACGCATACCTGCTCTGAGCAGAGTTTGCAGCAGCCTGCATCACCGCAGCAGCCGCTTCCTGTGCCTTACGATTCACAGTTGGCATGGGTGGGCCCATCCCGGGGCCTCCCTGCTGAGACATGCCAGGAGAATTGGGGGTCATACTGCTCATGTTTCCAGGAAATGGTCTGCTCTGCATCCCAGCTGATGGCATCCGTCCCAGGGGCATGGTACCACAAGGCTGGCTTGGCCCCTGTCCATGCATCTGACTGTTGGCATTTATACCCATGCCGGGTCCTGGGCCACTGTAACTTGTGTTGGGCACACCGCTGTATGTCGGTGGTCTGGAGTAGTTTCCTGAACAAAATGATAAAAAGGACAGAGAAAAACATTAAACTTTTGAGCAAATATTTCTATTTAGGAAGTTAGCAGCTGCAGAACTTACACATGTGAACTAAAGTGAACCACGCTGGCCTCAAAGTCAGAACAACTTTTTCAACATGAGGACAGACAAGCAGTGGAACAAACTGCCCAAGGAGGTTGTGCAGACTCCCTCCTTGGAGGTTTTCAAGACCCAGTTGGATAAAGCCATGAGTAACCTGCTCTGATCTTATATCTGACCCCGATTTGAATACAAGGTCAGCCAAGAACAACTCCTGAGCGCCCTTCCAATCTGAATGATCCTACGAACCTGACTTTCACAGACCCTCAAACATATTCTGCCTAATATATGTTATGCGATAACAGCAAATACAGAAAAGCACAGCCACCAGAGGGTTAACAACATAGCACACAGTACAAAACCACCTTATGCAGTAGAGAGATATGTGGCATGTAAGAAACCCATTACGTAACCTCAAGGGAGACTCTTATTTTTGTAATTTCATGTTCTCATTCTTCATCTTTCTGCAATTTCAGCTTTCTGCAACCGGCTTCTTGCTCCTAACCGTTCTGCCCATTTGTGTCAGAGATACTTTGGCACAGACTGGTGAGGACGGCTGCCGGGCCCCAAGGAACATTTCCGCTCCCTCCTGCCCTACCCTGCTTTCCTGGTAATCTCAAAGTTTGGCTATGCCAGCAGAAGGGGTGGTAGCTTACAGCGCACCTCCTCTGGGAAAACTCATATTACAAGAGTAATCAGAAATAGCACAAAGATGCTAATATAAACAGGTGCCTTATGAAGGATGCCACGAAAAACTGGCTGACCCCAATCTACGTTGTCACTGGAGCAAAATGCTACGATTGCAGCAGCTTAACTCATTTGAGTGCTGATTTTCCTATCATGTTGAAAGCTCAAGAAAAAGAGAGTGTACAGCATTCAGTGTTACAGAAACAAACCCAAGCAGCATGAGAAAGAGAAAAAAAAAAAGGTAAAGATATGACAGAAAAGTATTTTAGGAAACAGGTCACATTACACTACTTCAGTCATCAGTTTTGACTTGTCTTTATTTCCATCTCATCCAGATTAGTGGAAACACGACCCGTTCCCTCCCTGTGGGATGCCGCAGAGCAGAGCTTCCTGACTACTCTCAGATATTCCCACGCTTGTTCAAAGGCAGCAGCCCTTGGACTCTTCCTCTGAACGTGGAGATCAGCCACGTCTCTCCTCAGGCCTCAGCTACCAGGCAGAGGAGTCGGTGGCATGCAACTCCTGTTTATATTTAAAATAAATACATTCATCCATCATTTGAATGCACACATAATTAGTTCATACGCTCCTGCTCCTGTGCTTTGGCTAATCCTCCCCACCCAGTCACTGACTCACTCTGCTACAAGTTCTCCTCAGCAAGAACGCGTGAGACCTACTATTCCCAAGGAAATGGAGCAACAATTCTCTTCTGTTTTAGCACCAAGTTTCTGCCCGAGGGTCTTCACAGAAGGATCCCAAGTACGTGGTTCAACAGAGATGAAAGGCTCCAGATTCAGCTTTATGTTGACTTCAGACTGCCCTGTCACTTCTCCTCCTCCTCTAGGCTCGGCCGCTGGCAGCTGACTATTTTCTGTTCAGCAAGTCATCGCCCCTAGCCAGAGTTTTGGTTGCTGAGACCTGCTCAAGCCACACTTCTGATCCAACATATGTGACCGCAAACTGAGGGGTTCACTAGTTTCATACGGCCCTGCTTAGCGTTAAAGGTGTAACACACATCTCTGATGTTGCTCTGGCTTTCCAGTTGCTTTGTGCAAGAAAAATGTAATGCAGCAAGATGGCGTATATGTGCACTCAAAGATTATGCACAACCACTTAACACATTTTATGCACATGCTATTAGTAACACTGCTTCCCAAAGTGAAGCAAATTCCCTCCCTAGACTAGCAGACCTGATATCCGTAATCACTGGGAGCTACCGTCAGTCCAATCTACATAAAGCCAATTTGTTTTGTCAGTTAGGGTCTACGAAGTATGGTTCAGCAGCATGCTTGGAGGAGCAAACACCAATGCTAAATATTACTGCTGTCTTGATGGTATTTTGAATTGGGAGAAAAAAATCTCTTCTTTCGTGTTTTGGCTTCTCCAGCGTAAGCACAACACAGAAAAAACAGTGGAATCTTCTCCATAAAATATGTGGCTCAGTTAAAATAACTCCTAATCATTCATCTCCAGGGATATGCATCCAAGAGCACAGGGAAGTGGTATCTTTTCAGTAAGGAAAACAAGTTTCAACATTTTTTCCATGTTTTTTTTTCCCTAAGCATTTCCTCAATACCTCAGGTACTAGCTATTCTTATACCTTTCCCAGACCACAAAAAAAGGGCAAAATAAAAGCCAAACAAAATACAAGAGGAATTGCCAGGAATGAGGAGTGCAATCTTATTTCCATGTTTCTCTAATAGATTAGTAATTTGTTGGCAGTGGCTTTGACAGAAAACAGATGGATGCAGCATTAAACACAATGAATGCAGCAGATGCTAGGCCAGCCCACATCAGCTGGACGTGTCAGGCAGCCAAGTCCAAGAGCCCACACTTTTCAAGTGGGTACAAGCCTGGCAACAGCAGCTGTACAATACTAGTGAACAACTCCTCCCCTCCATATCTGAGGGATTTGTGATTCCAACTCCCCCTCGGCAGAGTAGAATTGTACCCAGAGAGACAACATCTCAAATGAACGAGAAAAACCAAAGCAGTAACTGGAATCAGGAAGGAAAAAAAAAAAGTGCAATCAAGATAAAATATAAAAAAAGCCCACTAACAACCTGCCAAAGACAGATGTTCATACTTACTGCTGAAACTCTGGTCCACTTTGCCCAGGTTTGCTGAACAAAGTGCTCTGATATCTTGCCATTTCTAGGCAAGCTGAGGAGACGGAAATTTGAGAACTACCTGTTAGTTTTGCTCTCTGCTTTAGAGACACAGGTCAGATTCACAGTATTAAAAATAGTACCTTAAAATCATTTTGGAATTGTTTACACGTGCACTTAACCATCAAGTTTTTCATGTACAGATGATTTAAATGTATTGTTCTTAATTCCTCTGAAACTATTTTACCTAGGGGACTTCAGCAGGTACAGCTGATACTTAAGTCTTAACTGCACAGGCTGTTGTATATGTGGGTCTGGATTCTGAGGTCCAGACTCTCGAGACAGTTAGGGCATCTCACCCTTAAGATGCTACCACTTTAATTAAAATCTAGGATTAAAATCAGTGGGAGCTAGATAGCAAAGTGCTTCTGTAAAACGAGTCCAACATTAAACGTTACAAAGCACAAACACTCAATTAATATTACTTTACCATGATCAAAAGGGGGTTTAACTTACCGTGAAGTTCTGGGGTTGTGGTTCAAACATATTCAGTAGTGGTTTCTCTCTTTGTTATACCCAAACAGAACAGTTTTACTGCTGAATTGAGTAGGAAAAGTTAGGGAGACGGGATGCATATCTGACACGTTTTACTGATCCACAGGAAGTTTTTCTCTGCCCCAGTCTTAAAAGAACCAACTGACTACAGCATCCGACTGCTCTCCAGAGTGCATTTAAGGGACATTTTGCTGTGGCAGCAGTTTGATGCTCGGGTCACAGACCAGAGCGTCATTAGCCCCCAAGCTAGATGTCGTCCAAATACAAACCAAAGAGACTGTTTCTTTCAGTAACAACTTCCATTCTCGCTCTGCTTTTTTTTGTTCTTGGGGGCAGGAAAATGCTGGGATTTAATACAAAATTAAAACTAACGTTCTGTACTGCATGCTCCTGTGTTGTATCACAGACACACAGAAGTGTGGAGCCAAAGCCATTTTTTATTTTTGTAGGAAATGGTTTCACAGGATTGGACTAGGTCCCCAGTACAGAATTGCTTCCTGGGAAAATATATTCTACTCTTATTATAGATCTAAGTGTCATGTAAACACACGAAAACCAAATAAATCAACTGTATGCATGAAATGGATCATTCTGCTCTCATGAACTGGGGGCTAATTCCTCCAACCCAAACTTACTGGTGTAGTTTTTACTATGGTGAGCAATTCTACTTCAGAGAAAGGACACTAGCCTTGAGCAATGGTTTTCAGGACAGCACACAGTGAAATCTAGCATTCGAATGAAAAGCTTGATGTCACAGAATGCTTTGACACATATATAAAAATACAAGTAGTCCTGTTGAACTCAGCCTATGCTTAACAATATTCTGGAGGAAGGCCTATGCGAACAAAACATGGAAAGCAAGTAAAATCCTTGAGAATTATTTTAGTTTAATAATTTAAGAACTCAGTTGCAACCCAGGTCATTTTTAATATATTTGTTATTTTGGCAATAAAAGGCAAATGGGGTAACATTATTATATAGTCATCATTGCTGGCATATAATTGTGCTTTGTAAGAGGGTATGTTAAGAGATGCAATTACAGATTACTTTCATTAAAAATGAAAAATGCTACAAAAAACTTAAATCCAGGTAAATACATGACTTTGAAATATCACCATCTTCATCCCCAGATTTTATTAATGGTAACATTAGCCTGGTGAAAACATAGTATTCTTCTCCTCTATTTGTTACCTGTAGAGCTGAAAGTCTGCAGGGCCCTAATTTTATGATGACCAGTGCACGGGATCATCGGTACTCTCCCAGAGCTGGCAGAAGAGCACGCTTTTCATCCATCACGCTATTCACCAGACCCTTCTGAAACAGCCTGCTAATGACAATGATGCTCATTTTCTTCCTGCCCCTCAAGTTCACTTTTTAATAGCCGTTTCTTCCTGACCGCGACCCATAAAATCATTACATAGGCACTTTCATCTACAGAGGGAGGAAAAGAACTGCTGAACTCAAGCAAAAAAGAAAGTAGTATTCGGCGTGTTACTTAAATGCATTGATTTAGTACAAAACCCCTTCCATTCAATCAGTGTGGATGGCTAATGTTTTACTGCACTTGACACCCACTATTCCCATGGTTCGGAATCTCAGCAGCAGCAGTACAGCTGGAAGTCAGGATAGCACATCATAAATCCACTGGATTTTTACCAGTTACGCTAGTTGCTCACTGTGCAGATAAAAATAAGCACTTGGACAGCATTTTATGGCCACAAAATGCTTTCCAAATAAAAGGAAAGCACCAGTCAACTGGAGTTAGGTAATTAATCTTCACACATGGCTATAAGGTATCACTAGCCCCTTTTTACAGTTAAGGAAAGCGAAGCAGAGAAATGAATCTACTTGCCTAAGTTGAAAGATGGTGTAAAAGGCAGAGCCAAAATTAGAAACTGGGAAATCTTGGCTTGTAGCCCTGTGCTCAGAACACTACAATAAATGCGACCCAGAGATGAAACAGAAAGGAACATTGCACAGGGCAGCAAGACTCCCTGCAAACAAACATCAGAACTAGTTCTCAGAAACTCTGGAGACTAAAATAGCTATCCTTGCTAGCATGGGCAAGCCACCGAGTCCTTACAGAATTTCCCATCACTGGTTCCAATCCTTTTTGAGGATTTTAAGTAAGAAAGCAATAGTAGGAAGTGCTGAAATAGAAAAGCTTCTTTATGTACCTCTAAAGAAAATACTGCCCCTTATATATTTGGTGGCTTGACTTCAAGTTCATTAAACCCCTAAACAGATGCATACTTTATAAAGGTTATCCATTAAAGGCAAAACAATAGACAAGTTCAAGGTTGTACGCATTGAATGTCCAGGGGCAGAAATTGTGTATTCTGTTTTTGATTTAGTCCTCCAACAATTCTGTCAAACAAGCAAAATAAAAGGAACTGTCTCTCTCAGTCTGAAGGGTTAGTTAAGATTCACAAACCGTATGCATTAGAGCTCAATATTATATTCCCACAGTAGCCACTGTATTATTATGCTCATTAGAAGACTTTAACCCTCACAGTCACCATGCAATTTCAGATTGGCCTTGGGATTCCATCTAAGAAAAGTCCTATTTTGGGATTGGTGTTGTGACCCTTATTCCATGCTTGGTCAAACGCAGCCTCGTCGCAGAGATGACATGCTTGGGCTCCTAAACAATGGCCCTGACAATGCAACAGATTCATCATTTCCTTGCCCAATTTAAGGTCACTATTTTTATACAGAGAAAGGTGCTAATAACAGAAGCAGCTTCTTCCACAAGGTGCAGCTGCATCTCTGAATGACAGTTTTGTTCGGTTAGGTTTTTTGGGGGAAGGTGTGTGTGTTTTTTGTTTTGTTTCGTTTTTAAGAAATCACATATCTATCTACATACATGATACATATATCTATATTGTACAAATATATATATATAAAAATTATCACATGTATTACCAGCAAGCATTTTACCTTGTGGTCCATACTGGCTCATCTGAGGCCCATAAGTACCACTTGAATTACTCTGCTGAAAGCTACCAATTCCAGGATGCACCTGGCCTCCAGGTGAGGGGTGTGGTGACATGGAAGGTCCAGTTTGCTGAGGTCCATACTGTGACATTTGGGGGTTCCTCTGTATGCCTGCCATAAAACCTAAAGGGAAAAAAGCACCAAAGCAAAAATTAATATTCAGGTAATTGTTCTTTATTTAAGAAATCTTTGACATTAAGAAAAACCCAACTCTCTTTAGTTATTTTCAGACTAAAGGTGCCCAGAAAACTGCTGTTGTTCACATGAACAGAAACAAATGCATCTCCAAGTCAGCAAAGCTGTCTCAACAACCAAAACCTGTGTACAAGGCTCAAAAATTCTTACTTGTAAAAGAAAGAGGGCTGTCCTGCCTAGTTATAAACGGCTGCTGATTTTAAAATTAAAACAATCTTTAGGAAAAAAATTAAAGGCAATTATCTGCATTACCTAATAGGTAGTAGGGAATTTGCCTGATGACTTACGGTGGGAGTATCATAACTTCCGCAATTGTATGTTGCTACCAAAATGCATAACTTCAGCATACAGAAATCCACTGTAAATACTCCTATTGCCCACAAACTCTCAGGATCCAAAATTTCCCTTTACGTGAAGACTAGTCATACCAGCCAGAAAAAAGTCGTTTTGGTGTGTATTTGTGCTCTAGGTCCTTCTTCTGGTCTGTCCCCAGCACACCTTTACTGCATTCTCTTCTTTTTCCCTTTCATGAATGTATTAATGAATCCCAGTTTAATTTAAGGTTCAAAAGCTGCAACAAGAGACCTAGTGAAATGCTGTAAAATCTAGAAGCTTTGTATAAAGGAACAGAACTAAGCCTATTAAATGGGAGAAAAAGAGGGTTTTGTGGTGGGGGTTTTTAAGCTTTCATGAACTGGGAAAAATCCTGCAGTCCTGCCCATGGAATGCCTATACAGGGATGCTGGTTTTCTAACATTTTACCCTGAAAGGTTTTAGTGCTGCTTTCAATGTTGAAGAGGATGGGCTGAGGAGTCAGCAAGGTCTCATTTCTGGAGGAAATTCGCTTTCTTTTCTGCTTGCATATTAAATTTCATCCTCCTGTTTCTCTGAGACAAAACATGAGTGCAGTGAAGGACAGCGTTTGCTCTGCTGCCACGGGCGGCCCACAAGGCCGCTGGCAGCTCACCCACGCCCCGTGAGGCAGCACACATGGCGTGCTGCTGCCCGGTGGGCAAACGTGCACAAGCAAGTCTGCATTTCGGCCCATCCTGTAACTGGTTCAGGCACCCACGCTTTGAGGCCGCAGAGAGCTGAAGCATTATTTATGAAAGGTGCCCGTTTCCTCTCCCCTCTGTTAATTTTAGTGGCGTGCGGGTGGGAAGGTGTGAAGTTGAAAGCCAAGAAACAACTCGCCTGGCAGCGCTAATTACGCCTTTCCTTACTTTAGGGAGGGAATAGAAGAAAGGTAAGAGCAAAACCCCCAGACAGTAAGTGGACAGCTGGAAGCTGCTGAAGGGAAGATCAGAAAAAGAAAAAAAAAGAGAAAAGGAGAGAGAGGGGCAAAGACAAGTTGTGAAGACAAGACAGAAGCAGGTGACAGGAGGAGGGAGAGGTGGCAGACTCTCCCAAAGCGCTGGGGTGTCCTCCTACTGGTTAGCATCAAACGTCACACAGACTTGAACACTCAATGCCTGATTAATGAAGAGAGGTAATTTTTTCTGAGCCACATACAGACATGTGATCAAACTCGTAACCTAAAACATTGAGGTGCTACGGCTCCCATGACCAGGCAGCTCAGGTGTCTCTCTGTAGGGACCACAGCCCCAACAAGCACGTCCTGAACTCGAAAGAGTAAGTTTCTCACCCTTGCACTGCTGTTACTGACACGGTAGGTGACACTTGGTGAATGACCTTCCCGACTTTCTGCGGGTCGGCCTCCCTGGTTGTACACTGGTGACAAAGTGCTGTACAAAAGGGGACAGTATCCGCGTTGTAGAAATGAAAGGTCCTGTGTACTTTACCAGGGATAAGGCTTTGAGTCCAAATGCATGTAAACCAACAAACCTTTGCTACATAGCATACTTATCCATCCACTAAAAACTTGTCAGAGAGACAAGCTCAATGCCACAGGTCATAAGGAGAAAAACCAGGAGCTGAGATGATCTTGCACCCCCTTGTGCCCAGTTCTTTCGTGCTACGAACAGCTCAACCCATAACATGCTAAAACTCCAACAATTGCAAGGTTTGGCAGAATACGCACAGAGTTTTCCTGATCTTTGTGCAAGCCCCAAGACAAGGGATTTGATCACACCTGAACTGAAAAGTCAGAGCCTGGCACCAGCTCTGGAGGAAGCCGGAACACATGCACTGGCATGCGGCATGGCAGATAACTGAGGACAAAATGCTGGCTTGGAAACTGTACTGGTTGGAAAACTCCACACTTCTGCAAAGGAAAGCTCGTATGACCTTCTCCACTTAGCTTTATTTTGAAACAGACCCCTCAGTTTTTAAAATAGTTCCACTCTGCGCACAAATCTTATGCCTATGTCTTCTGCCGACAGTGCTGTAACTAATTTAGAAACCTAATACAATCATATGTCTGTATGAAATAAATGCTTGCATTCCCGACACACATACACCATATATATATCACACTCGTGGGATCCATTTACATGAAAAATTTTGCACTGGTCACACTAAGTTTTTTATTATATAAAGTTACTCCTGTATCTAGTACAGAAGCGAGCATTTTCTGTTCACCATGGGCCTTTTAACCTATATGAGAGAACTTTCCAAACATTGTGCTAGTGATAAAGGTTTTTCAGCCCAGTTACTGTCGCAGGCAGTACTTCTCCTAACGCCACAAGGATGGATGACACATTGAAAAGCCATCGTTTGTACGGGTTGTAGTGATTTCCAGTAGTGATGCAGAGGGTCTGCTGGTTGTTGAATCTAATGAAGAACATGGACTAATGTCTAATGGAGAACATGGAGAACATCAGTTTTAGCCAGCTCTGCTATCGTCAGAAGGGCTCCTGAAGAGACTAGAGTAATAAGTGAAATAAATGTTTCCACTCAAATGACCTCTTCTTCAGGAAAGTTCTCCTAATCCATTTCTGATGCTGTGGAGTGGACTGCGTGGCTATGTGTACAGTCATAAATAAAACACTCCAGGACCACTCCCTGGCCTGGAGAGCAGTGTGGCATGCTTGTGTCCACCCAGCTAAACCTTCCCACTCAATCCTGGTAGTCTTATCCGTATGACTCCTGTGCACAGTCCCTCGTGCTGCCTCATCCATGCCCTGGGCTGTGGCTCAGGGAGTGCTCACAGGGATTCGCCAAAACCATGCTGTGGGGCACACCAGTAATTCAACAGCAGAGATAACTGTGTGACACTACTCAGACTCATGCTCTGGCCTTAGTTTACAGAGATGTTGATTAACACAAGAATAGAACAGACTCCTTAACAGCTTTTGATGCGAGGCATGAGTTTCATCATCTCAGAGGGTGTAAGATCCCGCTCCAATGAGGTTCTCTTGAGCATGGACAGGTAAAGAATTAAGGAAAACGAAGCCTGAAATTCAGGAAGAATATCTGTGCCATATGATCTTCTATCACTGTCTGTATGGTATGTCGAAGCACGTCCTTAGAATAGAACATGCTCCAACTTCCTTCCAGAGAGCAGAGGAGCCATTTCAGTTATAGATGCGATGTGGAAAAGAAGGTAAGATCAGGTCCTTACTGTGATCTGGACTCCATTACAACAAAGAGGAGTCTATCCTCATCTACCTCCGTGAGAGCCCAGTGAACGTTCAGAGACCAGTGCATGATATTTCAAATATTTGCAGAAAGCTCAGATACCTTAGAGAGAAAAGGGGTTCCTAGTCAAGATGTTAACATTCTTGCATCATAAAGAGAAAACAACATCAATTCTAGAAATCTTATCAGAAATGAAAGGGAGCAGCTGGCATACATTAATTTTTCCTTATTTACACATGTTTTCCCTAGTGTTCAACTCTATTTTATAACCGATACAAAAAGAAATAAATTGAAAATGATATCAAAAATAAAGTTTGCTTTTGTAAAGAAGGGAAGTAGGATTACATCAGAGCTGCACTGGAGTAAACACGGTGGAGTGATTAAACAGCCAGACTGCATCTGACATGTCAACCTCTGTGACAACAAGGTGGGTTTTTTTGTCTTTTAAATAAACTGCTAGGAAACAGTTATGAGTTAAGACTTTAAAAATTGCAATGGCAACATGCTCATCAGTGAACAAATCTACTCCCTTCCCTTAGTATTAGTGATCAAAGAGGTACAGATGATGCTTTGCTTGCCATCACAACAGGAGATTACTTACTGAAAAAACACTTCAGTGGATTTTGGCAAACTAAGCTATTTCAGGAGTAGCTGAATAAAGTGAGCCTGCCAGAAGTATTCCCTTCCTTTTCAGCTATTTTTATATACTACATTTATGTACCTAAAGAATGGTTGTCTTTATTAAAACCCAATTGAAAGTTGTAGAGTCATCTTTGCATTTTTTTAGTTCTAAATGAAACAGTACCATACTATTATTATAGTTATGGTGTGCTAATTGTTAAAATACGTTTGCATGTTCAAATAGAACATACATACAAGGTTTAAAAATGATCAGATTTTTCTTCTTTCTTTTTAGCAAAATACAGAGAAAAAACGGAAAACAGGTAATGCTTATGATAGAAGTGTTTCTGCTCCTTTGATAAAGGAAAAGACAAAAATGAAGCTTCTGTTGTCCTATATGGTACTAACATCTGGTAATATACATCATATAGTTAGTAACATTTATGACGTTTTTGTAAACACATTTAAAATCTTGTTTTTCCCTTATGCATATGTATACACAAAACCAATAAACAACAGCAAATTACTAAACCTTCATGAAATTATGCACTACGGTTGTCTTAATTAGATTTGTACAATGACCAATACAAAATCATCTGTTTGTTGAACACTATCTCCTTAGCACTAACTATGAAAAACACCCACTGAATGTGCTGGGTGGTGGTGTAAAATCTGAAATGGATTCTTTTGATATTTTAAAGCCTTGGCTTGAATACGAAAAAAACCTTTCCAGGAAAGCAGGAGCTCAAACACAAAGGAAGTGACTCCAAAGTAACAAGTTATTGCATATCAGCTGATGGACAGCAACTGTCTACTGGCACACACTTAACCCACGGTCAATGAGAGGTCTTTTGATTTAGCCAGGAGTAGTGCATCGATTTTCATGAATGAATTAAACCTGAAAACACGTGGAACACTTACTCATTTTGAGCTCAGGAAAACTTTGGAGTTTACAGTGATAGCAGATCACCAGTAAATTACACATTTCATAAATAAAAAATGAGGAAAGATAGAACTTGCAACAGTACTTTGTAAAAAAGAACTTACGTTAGAAAAAATACATCAGGCTATCATTCTTTCTAGAGAGGCATGCTTAGTGACAGAGCATGGGACCAAAACAACTGAGGAACCCTTCTAAGTAAGGAATAAGGAAGTTCTTTAGCAGAGGCTAAAGAAGGGGCTAGACAGGCTTATTACTCAGAAAATCATGGAATGAGAAAAGCAGAAACAGATTGAATGCATTCACTAATCATCAAATAATTAAGAGAAAAATAACATAAAATTATCTACTTACAAATCAGCTCAAAAAAATTGAAGATATGAAAAGAGATATTTTCCACTACCTATAAAGGAAAAACTTGTGTGTGTGGGGAACCATACAAATTTCCTATGCTTGGTATGTTAGCAAGGCACTGGCCAGTACCCTTGAGAAAAAAGAGCAAATGTTTGCACACCCATGACACAGTTTCTGGCAGACTTTCCTTCCTCAGACAGCTGTTTGGGTTGCATTCAGTATCTCAGGATTTTCACCAGAGAATACAACAGAATTAAGACAGATCTAAAGCGGTGACTCGTATGTAGCTCGTCCATGGTAAACAACACTGACACAGAAGTGGCAGGGTAAAGCTAAACAAACGAAAACCAATATTCTGTGCAGTGGGTATAATAAAATTTGGCAACCTGTTAGCACGGCGGGATGCTCAGTAAGATCACAGTTAGACTGAAACTCTCTCTAGCCCACCCACCTCAGATGGCAAGGACAGCTCAGGAAGTCTGTGGACTGAACCATGTCTGGGTTTTTGCCCAGCTAAACATGTTCACAATCAGCACCTCAGAGCACTGCGAGGAAACATCCAACAGAACAAGATTCACACATTAATGAAGTGTTTTAGTAATTGAAAGAGTTGGTTAGTCTCACATAAGCCTGAGATACTAGCACCCTAAATATGCAACCAGGTTGTCTGCAACAGGAACAAACATCTTCAAATGGTGTGATCAAACCTGGAGATGAGCGGCTTACAGGCTGTAGGAGCTAAGAAAATCCTGTTGTGCCATTGCTTATGGATGGCCAGCGCCACCTGGCCACAGACTACTTACTGTCACTGGCAAAGAATGGCATGGTACCTCCTAAGGTGCTACTTAAAATATACATTAAAAAGGACACAGGGAGAGAGATTTAGATACTGGAAAAAATCTAAGCAGCCAAAAATTTTATACAAGTCTAAACAAATAACAGCAACGAAGAAACTGGGGAAGGTTTGACCCATATACCAGAATACAACCCAAGTAAATCCCAAGTGAAACCATGTGGGTGGCATAAGAAAACTGGCCTCTAGAGCAAGCAGGCACAAGACTTCTTTACATTCAAGATAATGTACTTTCCTCAGCTCTTATTCTCACTTTCCAGAGGCCAGCTAAAATATGCCCAGCTGGACTGGTGACAGCAAATATGAAACCTACATTTGTCATACATGGAACATCTGACTTAGTAATATACGCTACAGCGTGATGGGTTGGTGAGCATGAGTAGATCAGCTGGCAGTGTAAACTTCATTTAGATGATGCAAATACTGATTCTCAATATTCCTGTCCAGTTAACAGGCTGGTAAAAAACCCATATAGATCAAATAAATAAAACACCTTCACAAACAGATGGCAAACAAGATTCTGATCCATATTTAGCACAGCTAAGTTACAGCGTTGCACCAATACAATATCTTTGGATGGCTCTGGTGTGAACCTGTTAGATGTGTCCCAAGCAGCAGCACTGACATGGGTAATACTTGGGTACTGAATACACCAGATCTTTGCTAACATCCCTGGTACTGAGTGAACACTTCTGCTGACAACTTGGGCAACTGAAAGGTAGCAGCATAAAAAGGTGTACTGAGACCACTGACATAGGAGAAATTAAGAGTCTTATTCTTTAGCCTCTAACAAGAAGGCTAATAATCTTCTTGATAGTAAGTATTTTACTCATATAAAAGCTAAAAAAAGATTTTTAAATCCTCATTTCTTTCTCTGATCACATCTGTTTTTTAGAAAAGTCCCAAAGAGTTTTCAGGAGAAAGTTCTTTATTGTTTCCCCATTAACCATAATGCTCTTTCTTCAGCCCACATAAAACCTCGTTGCCTTCTCCAAGTCCATCAGGGTGCCACTAAAAACATCCGAAGTTCTCTGGGCAGGAGTAACAGTGACATGGTTTCCCTTTGGTACCCGGACATTTTTCACGTTGGCATCTGCTAACATCTGCAGAATGACCATTTCTTCACACCCGTTCAACAAAGGATGTTTCTTTGCTTATGTGAAATAGCACTTATGGAAAACAACACCCCAGCAAAATTGGAGCTTCCTGCAAAGATCACCGTGGTATTTCTGCCTTTCACAAAAGGATCAATGTTCTGTTTAAGAAAAAGCGCTGGATTGGACTTTTTTTTTTANAATCTGAGCAACAACATGAAAAACCTGAGGAGTCTGTCTGCTTTATACGATCAACATTTGTCTAAGTTTCCCTAATAACATGCGTACTTATGAAAATCATGGAGGAGAGCAAAGAAGGAATGGCATTTTTCAACATGTAATGTGCAAGGCCTGCAGGCTTAATGGTCTAAATTTCAGGTTTGAAAAATTTACCCTC